>PVKZ01004572.1:0-77888 GCA_004027375.1 Macroglossus sobrinus | reverse complement strand
AGCACCGGGCCCTGGTGCCAAAAAGGTTGGGGACCGCTGCCCTAAGCCTACTTGGTCCTCCTGGTGCCTATCTGGCCCGACCATTACTTGTGTATCTTGCTTCATTTTATTTATCACTGTTTCCTGCAGCATGTAAGGGCAATCCTTGGGTAAATCAGCGCTTACATTTTTTTCAACTCACGATTATGAAAATTTTCAAACATACAGGAAAGTTGCAAGAATGGTATTACATAGGAATAACCACCTAGTTTCAACAGTTGCTATCATTTTGCCACATTTGCCATATCTAGAAAGAGAAGATAAAGATCGTTTTGCTGAATCATTTAAAAAATAGACTTCATGACACTTTACCCCTAAAGACATCAGCATACAAAACTTGCATAAAAAATAAATAAATAAATCCAGTAGCCATTGAGTGGGTTCGCCCTAACTCAGACACATTTGAAAGGTGTCAAACAGCCAGGAGAGAGTTTCTTAAACTTGAACAAACATTTGAATCCCCTAAGAAGCTTCCTAAGGGATTTGCTCCCAGATCCCAGGCGTGGATCTGGATGGAGCCGAGAATCTGTACTTTTCTACAGAGCACTCAAGAGATCCTAAAACAGGTATTTATGGGACACAATCTGAAGGCGATTTCTTTAGAATCTTTCTTTTTTTTATTCATGTGCTGAATTTCATCTTCTGAAGATCTGTGGCATCAGGGTATAACTATTCCATGGGAGAAACAGGAGTCTGCACATGTTTGGTACTTTGGTTTAATAATTTTAAGCACCAGACACTAGAAAGAAGAGATACGATAACTAAATGGGTTTCATTTTGCTTTGATCATCGCAGATGGCATGATACCAACGAACAACCTGAGAGATATATCCTGCCACGGTTCATTCAGTGATGAAAAATAAACAGGTTGTGCTTTTTTTGGAGGAATCTATCTGGCCTTGGAGGTGTAAATATAGACACTCGTCTGTGTGTGCACATGCAACCTTAGAAATGTGTTTGGAAAGCAAGAGTCGATGTGACAAAAGGAATTCTAATTTCAAAATAAAAAATGTTCACGATATTGTCCTTTTAGCATTTGTCATTTTTGCCTTGGAAAGGTTGTAGGTCATTCATTTAATATTGAGTATCCGCTATGTGCCAGGCTCTATTCTAGATGTTAGGATAGAGCATTGAACAAATCAGACAAAATGCCTGGTTATTTTTAACTTCATAGAAATTTAGTTCTAATGGAAATGAACAATAAGGACGCAAATACATGTATAATGAAAAAATAATAATAAAGCAGTTATAATGGGATGAAAAATGAGATGGAAAGAGGTGAGGGGGCCAGGGAAGATCTCTCTGGAAAAGTGACTCAGGAGCAGAGAGGTGAAATGACATGAAGAAACAAGCTCTGCAGACATTTCCAGGCAAAAGGAACAGCAAGTGCAAAGGCCCTGAGGCAGGAATGTGCTGGATGTGATATGATGAGAAACAGCAGAAGAACAATGTAACCGATGAGAGGACAAAGTGGTAGAGCAGTCTGTTGGGGAGCTGGCTGGAGGACAGATCATGCAAGGCATCATAGCCCGCGGGCAGGGCTTTGGGACGTATTCTGTATTATTAGAAGCCTTTTTCTTTCTTCTTTTCTTTTCTTTTCTTTTCTTTTCTTTTCTCTTCTTTCTTTCTTTCTTTCTTCCCTCCTTTCTTCCTTCCTTCCTTCCTTCCTTCCTTCTTTTTTTCTTCTTTCCTTTTTTTCTTCCTTCACTTCCTTCCTTCCTTCACTTCCTTCCTTTCTTCCTTCACTTCCTTCCTTCCTTCCTTCCTTCCTTCCTTCCTACCTTTCTTCCTTCCTTTTTTTCTTCTTTTCTTCCTTCCTTCCTTTACTTCCTTCCTTCCTTCACTTCCTTCCTTCCTTCCTTTTTTCTTCTTTTCTTCCTTCCTTCCTTCACTTCCTTCCTTTCTTCTTTCCTTCCTTCCTTCTGTCTTTCCTTTTTCTCTTTTCTTTTTCTTTCTTTCTTTCTTTCTTTCTTTCTTTCTTTCTTTCTTTCTTTCTTTCTTTCTTTCTTTCTCTCTCTCTCTCTCTCTCTCTCTCTCTCTCTCTCTCTCTCTCATAGAAAGGTGGTGACATATGACATAATCTGACTTCCTTTTTAGAAGGAAGTGTGGAACATAGACTGGATTGTCAAAGGGGACAATGTGGGGATCTCATGAAGCAATCCCATACATAAGAAACAATAGCCGTTTCTTCTCTTCTTATAAATGAATGCATCAAAAATAACTTCAGAGCCAATTAAAACTTTTTAATCTTCATCTTGTGATTTCTGTCATGTTGCTAAAACATTCCTGATTCTCATTTACTGAATCTGTCCACAGTATGACTGATTTTCAGGCACTGATGTTTAGGCTCTGGAGATACTAAGAGTAATAGCTATCAGTGTCAAGTGTCGAGGATTTCACAATCCGATTTGGAGATGATACATTATTAATACTAATAATGTATATATATTATACATTATTATATAATTATATAATTATATAATACTAATATTATATATATATAATATATTAATAATATATTGCTTGAGACACACCCTTGGTCGAGGGCTTTTCCTACATGATCTCATGTAGTCCTCACCAAACTGGTGGTATCAGACAGAGGATATCAGACAGAGACTCTCAACAGCAGCATTAGGAACCTCCCAAGGGCTTACTTGTCCAAGGATGACACTGCCAGGACTCCAAGCCAGGTGTATCTTGCTCCAAAAGTTTGCCTTTAAACATGATGCATACTGCCTCCTCCTCTTCCAAAAGACACTTTTAATCTGGAGCTTTCAAAGAGAGCTGCTGGACAAGGAATACAAAGCCTTATTTATGGAATCACACCTCTTGGCTTTATTCAGGTCATCAAACAGACTGATACTACAAATAGCGTTTAAATATCAGTTGTTTATTCTAGTGTTCACTATGTTAAATAATTCACTAATCAGATGCTCATTTTCTGACATGCTTGTTAGTCATATCAGGCTCGTTTGATCTTTGCCAAGGATGAAAATACTTTCAAGGTTTTGTCTGGAAGCAGCCTAGATAGAAATATTTGTAAGGCCAGTGATCTGGCCTCAGAATCCTGCTGGGAGAGCCTGCCAACCCCAATATGCAGTGGCAGTGTGGTGTACTGAGTCCACGTAGAGCTTTTAGAGTCAGCCAGACTGAAGTCTGAGACTTACACGATCTGGCTTGCTAACTCTGAGCTTCCATTTTCTCATTTGTAAACCTGTGAAAATAATTGTACCTACCTCATAGGACTGATGTAAGGTTTAGTTGCGAGTAAAACATTTAGCATTGCACTGACACGTAGTATGTGATCCATAAATACAGTTGCACTTACTGAAGAGAAAGGAAACATCTTTATAACATTTGAGAATCTTAGAATTGAAGCTGAGTGAAAATCACAGAACAATGAGGGAACTTCATTCATTCATTCACTCACTCACTCATTCACTAAAGTCCTCCTGCATGCAGAAGTTTGAGTTGGGTACTGGGCACACGAAGATGAACAAGTTACAGAATGAGACAAAGTCCCAGCCTCTAGCTGTTTAGACTCTAGACGCTGCTTCACCCATGCTTTAAAGTCCACTGCTACATATTTCCTGGAAGACAAATCGTCATTTTAAACAAGGTGTGGCAAGTCACATGTCAAGTCTTATAAATGGCACACATAAGAGAGAAAATCTGCTATCACGGTATCGATCGTCCTTGAGATATCCTTGAAGAAAGCCTGCCGACTCCAAAAAAGGGGTATAGTAGGTGTCAACAGTAGATACCATTACCCTGCTGTCACACCATAGCTCTAGTGACCAAAGATGTTTCCAAAGAAAGAACCGTGAACCCATGACCTCCCAAGGCGGTCTTAGAAGAGAAAGTGGGATGGAGAGAGGCAACAGCCCAGAAGGGAGGCTCGAGGGATACGGGTGTGGGTAACGCTTAAGAGCACAGACTGTAGCGTGAGACGATCCTTGGATGGCTGCTTAAGTTATCCAAGCCTGATTTCTCACATTAAATGGGTATAGTATAATATTTAGTATGTAAGTAGTTGTGACCATGTATTTCACGTGCCTTTCGATAGTGGGTTCTAATCCACCATCATTGTCATCTCCGAGTAACGAACCATTTTCATATTTGCTTCAAATAGTTGGCAGGATATTTGTGGAAGATAAAATCCAGTTGTATATGCGAAAGCATATCATGATGATAAATTTTTGGAATTCATTTAAGTTGCCATCAGATGTAAGGTCCGCCCTTTCGTCCGTGACAGGCTGGGTTGGGTAGTTGACTAGGGCCACCCTAGAATATATAAAGCCAAGTGCAAGCAAAGGCAGCTGGACACTCTGCAGTGGCCACCCATGTCCACCCTGACCCTCTCCCTTCTCCTGGCAGGCACTTCCTCTTTAAGACCTCCTCCGGAAGCACGCCTCTGTTCAGCAGCTCCTCCCCGGGATACCCTTTGACCTCAGGAACCGTTTACACGCCACCACCCCGCCTGCTGCCCCGGAACACCTTCTCCAGGAAGGCCTTCAAGCTGAAGAAGCCCTCCAAGTACTGCAGCTGGAAATGTGCGGCCCTGTCCGCCATCGCCACGGCCCTCCTCCTGGCGATCCTGCTGGCGTATTTCATAGGTGAGTCCGGCAGCCTGCTCGCCGGCCCTGGTTCTGTGGAGTGGGGGAGAGGGGGACCCTGGTCTTGTGAAGGTTGAGGCCCTCTGCTGTCTGTACGGTTTGCTTGTTGGCTCCCAAGAGACATAGGAACGAGTGATGGATGGGAGTGACGTTTCCCTCCTGAAACCCATTTAAGTCTGATGAGTTTCTCCTTCGTGATTCTCAGTAACGTTTGTCAGGTGTGAAATTAAGCATCCTTACTGTATAAGCTGGAAAGTTGTCATTCCTGCAAACCCATCCCTCACTCCCAAAGTAGCCTTCTGGTCCCCTCCATGGCTAGATTTTCACCCAGGTCTGTGCTCTTGAAATTCTTGTGCATGGGTTAGCGTCAACCAGAAACTGAGTAGACCATCAGTGGTCAGCACGCCTGGGGACCTCCTGATTCAGAGGAAAGCTAAAGCAGCTGGCATATGAGGCCCAGGAATGGGACGGAGAGCCCCAAGCATCCAGCCAGGTCTTCGTGCAGAATCAAGTCGCCCAGACACAGCGGGGCTCACCCACGTCCCCTTTTTTTCCCTCTGTCCCTTTAGCCAGAACTCGAATGTCCCCAGGGGCTACTCAGTCTGAATCAGGTTCACCTGCCACACCAGCTATGCTTCTGGGAACTCAGGGTATGACTGAGGGTAGCAGACTGGCGAAGTTGCTGTGGTGTCTTTCTTCCCACGCCGAGGATGTTGGTTTGCATCCTTGGGGTGTCGCCCATGTGACTACGGAAAGCAGCACATGCCAAGAGCTCAGGGGCAGGATGCCACATGCAGAGGAGCGTTCTGGGCTGGACACAGAACCGGCTCACCGCTCCTGGCTCCAGTGAACAGCCCTGGGGCTGCTGCTCTGCACACTGAGCTTGCCAATGGCATTTCTCCTGGCCCAAGCAGAGGCTGCAGTGACGTTTGTTAAAGTTTACTTGAAACACTTGATGGTTCTGGCTCGATTTCAGGGCAGCTATAATAGGTCTCCCTCGTTTGTCTGTGCCATGTGGCAAAGCAAACCTATAAACCACCCACGAAAAAGAGGCCAACTCCAGAACAGTCCTCCATACTTATGCTGAAAACCTTCCCCTTTAAGAAAAAAAAAAAAAGGCAATCCTGATTATTCTGGCGTTGCCCCTTCTCCTGACATAAGGCCCCCCCCTTCTCCCTCAGTGGTGGGGGCTTACACTCAGCCTGCTTCGTCAGGCAGCCAGCATGGTGCCTGCCAGAGAAGGACTCGCCCAGGCGTTCCCATTCCATTCTACCCGAGCTTGCCTTAGGGCAAGGAAGGGTGACCGTGCGTGCACCCCCAGAGATCTGGGGCCCTGCCCAACGCGGACCGTTTCTAGCCAAAATCCAATGTGACGTTTTCACCCTCGCATGATAGCGCTGTGCTCATCTTAATCTCGAAAAAGGAGGTTCGCACTCCTTAGCCATTGCATCTCTCAGGAATGCCCTCCAAAAGCGAGCCAACTGACACTCCAGGGAGAGGCACCGTGTTTGTCTGGGGCTTTGCAAAACACCTCTGTGCCCTCAATTCCAGCTCTACGTGGGGACGCAGGTCTGACACCTACGCACCCCTGATGTATACTTCTCACGTACCTCTTGAAAGATGGAGTCACGGCTTGCCTGGAGGGAGAAGATAGGGCCTCTGTTACACCCTCAAGCACTTGAGTAGAATTTGTTTGTGTGTCGTTAAAGGTAGTTTTGTGGGCTTCCCCAGATAGCTGTTTCGAGGGGCTCTGTGGAAGCAAATTGAATTGCCTTCGGTTGCCTTCGGGGTCTTTGCATGATTTGGCTTTGTGTCAGAAACTTCAAAAACGGTCCATGAGCTCACTTCTCAGGCTTAATGTCCTGGGGACTGGTGTGTACCACAGGGAGCCCAGACCCCGAAAGCGAGGCGCTGCCGGCCTCTGCCAACACCGTCCCCCGAGTCCCTCCTACTCCACGGGCAAGAGAGAGATAGATGGCGACGGCCCGATTTATTGAGCTCGATAGTTAAAATATAATAGCTTTCTGTAGGGCGATCCTATAAATGGGAGACTGTATAGTAAGAGTTTAATGTTTTAATCGGGTGTGTAACTTATAAGTGATGGATCAGGAAACGTATTTATTCTCAGTCTAGCGGCCACTGGGAGCTGGACCTGAGCATCTAAGGATGCTGTATTAGATTATAATCCATCATTTCCTATTATGTATGCTTTAGGTAAGATGATGCTTTGACGCTGGAGGATTGAAGAATAGTTTATGGCTCCAAATGAATGCTGTAACAAGCCAATTTCCCCAGCAGTAATGGTGGTGAGCGTGGAGCTGCAGGGCTACGCTCAGCTCCTCGCCAAAGGTGATGACAGGTCTGCAAGCATGCTGAGGGGTCGAGATATTGAGTCCTGATCTTGACCCCAGTGATCCCTTTCTCCTTAGCCTTGACAAAGTTGTTTTTCTTCTGAGTCTTCGTTCTCTGAGTAAAACGTTGGGAGCGTGATGGTTATTTACATGCAGACACTCCGAAGTATGGTGAGGATTAATTAATGTGTGTAAATCACTTTGAAGATGAAAAGCAGTATATTATTAATTACAGAGCTGCAGGGGCATAAACAGTGCATCGCAAACACACGGAGAAGTGCTGTCAGGAGCAACAAGTTGTTGTGCCTTTCTAGAAACAAGCCATCGGGGAAGGAGAGGCAGGCGATGTGAAAACTAAAGCCCTTCTGTTGAGGATACTGGGGCGTTTAAGACCAGAGCCCGTTCTGGTTCGTACATGACAGATCTTGAAATTGGGGCATCAGCCCTAGGACGTTGATAGGCAGGCACTGCGTTCGGGCCCGACCTGCCAGGAACTATGACAAATAGATCAAATTATCTTTCTCGCATGTTCAAACTCATCAAGAGGAGACTTTCCAGAAATGAGTAATCTGGAATAGTTCACCCCCATGACACGTTCTCCCATAGATCCAGCATGTGGGTGGGTGTCAAAGCAGAAAAATGCCAGCTCTCTTACAAATTGGAAGAGGTGGGCCTTTACCAACTTAGAGGAGAACCCTCCACCCACCCCCACCGTTTCCCGCTCACACAGCTGGAGTCGGCAATCTTCATCAGATGCTTCTTATGCCAGATTCTCCCAGTGTACAAAACATCCTGGAATAAATTATCCTGAGAAGCTTCATGCTCCACTGGGGGCCCAGTTTGTGCATCACTCAACCCCTAGCCCAGATGGTTCCTAGGGAATACTGGTTTATGAGAATTTGGCTATGAAACACAAGAGAGCCTCCCTCTTACGAAGGTGTCTTACATCCTCAGGCACCTCAAGGATCTTCACTGCCTGCTACACCAGAAATCCCTCTAGACCTCTAAGCTTCTGAATTTGTAACCAATGTAGAGTGGCTCACCTGTTTTATGCCAACTCTACTGTGTTTAGCCTCACGGTGTACATTACCATAACTGGTTAGCAATTTCCATTTGCTTAGAACTCTAAGCTTTTCCATTTAAAGCATGTTTCTGTCGTTATTAAATTTGAACCATTCCCCCGTCCCCCAATATATACTCTAGCGGAAAAAAAAAAAAAATTGACATATTACAATCATTGGACAAGAGTCGATACTCAGGCCCCAAGCTCCTCAAGTCACATCGTTTGTTAGTTGCAGGGCTAAGATTAGGCCCATGGTCCTCTGAATTCAGCCTGGCATCCTTCCTGTGACTACTTGCTCCTAATCACAGTGAGCCACGTTTTTCAAATACTGCATGAAACCTAAACGGTCCTTTTCGTAGCATCATTCTCCTTTTCTAATTCCATCCTCGTTAGTAAGGAAGGGTAATTGGCTTCTCTCCTTCCCGAATCACCTTCTTACACAGTGGACAGAAACCCTCTCTCCCTCTCAGTCTCCTAACCAGCTTTCCTAAATATGTCCTATTGCAAAGGTCAGCGCCTTTTTTCCGTAAAGAGCCAGATAGTAAATATTTTTGGTCTTGCTGTCCACGCAGACTCCAACACAACCAATTGTTGTAAAGCAAAAGCCGCCACAGACATAAGAAAACAGACGGGCGTGATTGTGTTCCAGGAGACTTTATTTGCGGATTTGAATTTATGGACTGAGATTTGAATGTATGGACTTCTCAATTTTTTTCCAAGGCTTTTGATTTTTTGAAAATTTTTTTCCAACCATCTAAAATGTAAAACGTAGCCTTAGCTCCTGTGCTGTTGAAAACACACAAACGTAAGAACAGTTTGCAGACTGGATTTGGCTCACAGGCCCCCGTTTGCGAACCCCTGCTGATGATGTAACTGTTCTTTGCCTACGATTCCCTTTTCAGAGCATTTCCACCTTTACAAAAAATTGTTTTCAACCTGGCTAAGAGTCCCACCGTATGTCCATGGTAAATGGAGTGATGATTGACATTTTTTGACACTGCAATCCCGTTTCATAATGAATAGTTCCATCTGACTTTCTGACCCAAACCTGAAACTAGAAAAAGCAAACCACTTTGCTCTTTCGTCAGAAATTTCCTGTAGAATAAAAATTTCCATCCTAACCAACTGCGTTAAACAGTGCTCCAGCTCATGGATGGAGAAAGATTTGCCATCTGGCCACGGACTCACTTGTCCTCAATCCTCAGTTACTCCAGCTTCCTCTGCAAAACCACTGCCTGTTTTTTTTAAAAATGACTCAGGACCTGGTGGCCTTCCTTGTGGAGGGTCTCCAACAGGTTATAACTGTGCCATGTCACTGGATGGCATAATCGCTTTCTTGCCCTCGGTTGACGTTGAATAGATCTAATGTCCTTAAAAGGCACCAAAGCTTTTACACAGCTACCCCACGTCAAGGAAGAAAGATGCTTGTGATGTGTGACTTCTGTTTAAATCCAGATAATCGTAGGAATTCTCAGATGAGAGCCAGCGTCGTGGTTCAGCATTCCAGGGGACTCAGCCTATCACCCCGAGTTTAAGAACACTACGTAACCTACGCTGAGTTTCTACCAGAAACTCCTTGCATGGTTGGGAAGGTGGGGTGGGTGGGGGCGGAGAGAAAGATAAGAGTGTTTATGTCATTCTAAATTAGTTTTTAGCTCTTCAGATCTCTGCCAAACTAAAATACAAATATATATTAGAAAGTCACCTTGTCTTTTTTAACTATGGTAATTCCTGCCAGCTATGAAATCGCGTGTTTTAAGCAAGCCGCTCGAAGCTCTGTCTTCTGCCATTCTCCCTTTGATCTGGGAAGAACGCGGGCCATCAACATGTCAGGATGTTAAAAGTGTGGTAATTTGGGGTGCTTTCAGTTTCTTGTGAAAACAATGAGAGATTATTTTCTATAGAAACTAAAAGCCTACAATGTGTTTAAAGTTGCTGTACTTGAAAATTGATATGTTGAGACTCATACTGTTGAATCCCGCATTCTCGGCTGCTATTTTGTGTATTCTCATCTCACTGAACAGAGCAGGTTTGGGGGAAACATAAAGAAAATGACAGAAAATGACAAGAATGGTATACTTACCTGGCATCCTTTGTGAGAGCCCAGCCTAGGAAGAATATCGGTCCTCTCTCCAACCCGACTGCCTTTTGACTACCAAGAGAGATGCTAAACCCCCCTCCTATGTGAATTCTAAGTCATATATTTACCTCCCATTATCTAAAGGGCAAAATTCTAATGATTAAATCTAAACAGTCCAGCAAATAACATTGCCATCCAACTCTTTGGCCCCGGATAGCAAGACCTAGTCGTGAGCCACACGAAGGAAAAGATAGCTGCCCACCAGTACATCAGGGGACCAGTCACACTATCTGTTAGGTTATTAGTAGCAGAGTTGTTATCTAATAGATATGCTAATGTGCTCTTAAGCAAATAATAAAGTCCTGTCAGTGCTCATACACCAGTGAGTCTTCGGCAGTGGCACTGCCATTTCATAATCGTATCCCCGATTTCCAAGGGTCTGTCAATTTACAGGAAGTAAATTAAGTCATCAGGTAGGTCTCCATCACCTAGCCGCCACGTGGCGACGTTTGTACCTCGTATTTGACATTAAAAAGAGATGAGTTCCTCTACGTATAGAGGTGAAGTGCCTTCGCTCTTTCCTTCTAAGACATCTGTCAGAAATCAAGGTATATTCAGCCAAGACAGGGCTTTCCCACCTTCACAGGTAAACTCAGTGGATGAGAAAGAGGGAGCAACTTTTGGTCCTGACATTGTAGAGCATCTTAATGCAAAACCAGAGAGGAGTGAGTAGTTGCTGCAACCCTGAGTCCCTCAAGGACCACCGCAGGGAGACGGGGTACTGGGATTGTGTGCCAGCTGGGATGTTGAGCCTGGTGAATGAGTATGGAGTGTTCATCACCTCTCTGTCTCTTCGGTCACCATCCAGGCCTCTATCCTGGACTTCCTCTGTACGTATTCTCTCTCCAGCAACCCTCGGTCTGGAAGTAGTAATGGGATGCTGTGACATTGTCTTATTTCTCTCCACACACTCTGTATTTAACCGGATCACTCAGGGTGGTCAACAAGCCCACAGAGCCCCATTTCTAAGTCTTTCTTTTTTTGGTTTATTTGTTTCACAATTTAGAATTTGGGGCACAACTTTGAACATACTGGAAATAAGTAGATTTAATTCTGTTTTACCTGTAACAAAATAGCAGAGTTTCTTGCCTTGCCTTGGCAATTAGACGAGAAGCAGTTTTATGTAATGGAAAGCATGTGCAGAGAGACCTGGGTTCAAATTCTGACAGGTATACCTAAAAACTGTATGATCATGGGCTTGTTTTTAACCTCCCTGCACCTAAGTTTTCTCATCCAAAAAAAAAAAAAAAAAATGAGAATTTCTAGCTTGAAAGGATGTTTCAAGTATTCATTTAAATGATATGTGCATATAACTTTTCTCCAAGTCCTATATCATCATATATAGAAAGTGTCATTTATTGTGTGTATCCCCAAGGGGAGAAAAAATTATCAATTAAAATATGGTATGATGTCTTAGCATTTGTAATTTTTATTTCATATTTTTAGAATTAGACACAGACCACCTGGGTCGATGTACAACCACGTGAATAGATGGATCCACGGTCACACCATGTGCTGCCTGGCTGGCCTTAATTGTAATCAAGCACCAATTAAGAGATGCCTTTTTATTTCTGAGATGTGGAGATATTAAAAAAAATACAAATCATAGAATCAGAGAGAGATGGTGGTACCTATTTCATGATAACCTAAAAATAAAAGGCCAACGTGTGAGGTAGCAAGCATTTTTTTGAGATCCAAAAGAAAAAAGAAAAAAAAAAAAAAGAATAGCTACTGAGGAAGCACTGATTCAGGCAAACATCCGAATAGTGTTCTGATTAGGAGACACGGGCAGTGGTATTTATGAGAAAGGAAAGGGGACTGATTACATCAACAGCAGGAAGATGTTTCTCATGGTGTAGATAAGCTAACGTGGTGACACTAATTTAAACAATGTTTTTCAATTTCAGTTCAGTAGTCATAATATCTGTTTTCTTGTTATCCTTGCAAACAGCTCGTTGGGGTATTATGTTGCTTTAGGCCCAGTCCAAAGGTTATTTTGCCCTGTTTTAACATTCCAAAGATCAGAGGCGTGAGACATGCAAGGTGCTTCCTCTGGGATGGCAGCCCCAGCTCCATATTAAAGTGGCTCTTTTCATATTATTTTGTACACACAATAGAAGCCCAACTAAATGGAGCTACTGTGATTATTGCATTGGCTACCACACTCTCGGGCCAGATCCAGTGAGAAGTGTAAACCGGGTTCCTGAGTCATCGTTATCCCCAGGAGGGTACCTAGCACCTTGTAAGCAATTGGTAAACATTTGTTGGATTAATGAATGCTGCTTAAGGTTAGGGCTGAGCTGTATCACGTGTGGATGGCATTATTAAGTACCCCGAATCCCTGACCCCTCATTTCACTTCTTCCCCCGTGTGAAGGAAAAGTTTCATGTTCCCTGATGCCGTCTGTAATTGCCTCCGCTCCCAAATTGCATTTCCAAGTTAGAAAGCATTTAGGCAAAGGAACAGTTAGGGGGGCTGTGTAAGCACCACATTTAAGCCCTCTAGCAGGAATCTGATTTTCTGAAATCGAGAGAGTGAAACTGGGAAGTGTTTGCATCTGGCATACGGCCACCATTTGGCACTCACATTATACAAGTGTAGCAGGATTTCGTTGGAGTTCAAGGTGAAGAAGCAAATAATGGCATAAATCTGAAAGTCTGTTGGCTGCTTCTCCGCAAATGAGGATGTGCTAAGAAATGAAAGCCATTGCTACAAGGCACCAAGTAGAGAAAGGAACTATTATATGGTGAATTAGGTCTGTGTACACAAGCCATACAGAATCTTTTGTGCTCTGCAGTGCCCTGCTTAGCTTTGTCGCCTCATACAGCAGAAACTTGACCCAAAAACGAACTTTTAAAGCATTTGTATTTCTCTTAAGGTCACCTTAAACCAGACTTCTTGTGTCCTTCACTGAAAATTTCTGTATAGAAAAGTCACATTTTGGATGTTAAGAATAGACACCCAGAACTTTTGCCTGAGCCCTTTTTCTCATCGAATAAATCATTAATTAAATTGAGGTCTCATAATAAGATCCGATACATTAGGAGAGCAAATGGTCCGTCAACTGTATTAGCATATTTAAAATTACCATAAAAAAAGGATAATGTATCGCATGTTCCACTAATTACATTTTTCACGTTATCCATTTTTAGCCTTAAATAAATACGTAAATATTAGAACCTTTCAGAAAATATAACGACGCTGTGCTACACGTTGACAAGAAAAGAGCTTTGCTGAAGAAAACATTGTCTTCCCTTCTTGGAAAGAGAAAGGCATTGATAAGATACATAATATGCATCATCTTCCAGGGGGCTTTTATTTTACAAACCAAAGCTGGAGATGTGAAGGGAGGATCAGCTTTGCCTCCAATCTGCGCGTTTCTTTCATCAGGACCTTCTTCGCAGCTGTTGGGGAAGGCCCTTCTCTTGGGATGGGCTTTCTGTGGTGTTAGGTCATGTGTGGGAAAATTTGTGCAAACAGGATGGTACCGCTCTGGGGGCCCTGACTCTGTAAACTCGGCCTCTGCTTGTGCAGGCATGATGCAATCCTGTCGGTGTGCTTGCCTATATTACACCGTGAGCATTTCAGAGGCACGTTAATGAACTTTGCATTCAGCCTGCCTATATTCCACAGGGAGAGGGAAGTGGCAGTGTGTCGAAGGCATTCTGTTCTTCGGGCCATGATAAACAAGCTGACACTTCCAAGGAAGTTCAGTCTGCCTTTGAATTAGATGCATTTTCAAAACTGGTTGTAAGGCTATTTTATGCCCCGAATTTTACAAATGTAGACTTCTGGGGGCATTAGCTACGTTCGAATACATGTGTTTAGACTTTCTTTTAATAAGATTTGTAGACATCCCGAATCTCAAGAGAATTATGGGTCAAAGACTTTTTCTTCATAAAAAATAATCTTGTAACTTTGTATATTAATTTTACATACTATCAATTTTATATTAATTTAAAATTCATTAAATGTATTATATTACTTTACATTTTCCAGTGGGCAAGGCATTTTATTTAGGGTGAAAGGCCTGTCATATTTCGTGCTGGAATCTGCTGACCAGTCTCAGAATCTAGGACATTTCTACTTGAAATGTTTTTCCCAGACCTAGAGTCTAACGAGCAACCCCATAAAAAAAGAGTAGTTAACAGGAAAGCTTAGAGAGCCTGGGTAAGTTATGTTTTGCACAAACGACCCATGCCGTAATGCTAACAAGGGTGGTTTTGCACAAACGCCTTTTGCCGACATGCTAATCAGGCATACACAAGGGTGGTAGAGAGCATTTGGGTTTCATTTTTTTTCCAGATCTATCAGAGAACAGAACCTTTTATATTAAAATTCTTCTTATTAACTCATTGGTATGAATCAATCAATGGTTAGACATCCATTTTCCCCCTAGAAACATAGAGTGGTCCAACCATTATAAAATAAGAAATTGAGATTCGTGTCTATTTTTATACAACCTGTTTTTGTCAGATGAAGGCATTATCTCCTCCCAAATGTACTTTCAAAACTGTAACGCTTCTGAAACAAGAAGCTGGCCTGAGGTTAGCTTATACTTCTTGGTATCACAACAGTGGAGAGTAAAGGAACAAAGAAAAAAGAATAAAATACTAAGAGTGGGATGACATTAAGATGAGAAGTAAGGAAAAGGCATTAGAAGCTATAAACAATTAGAAACATTAACTAGCAACGCAAACTATCATATACCCGTATATCCAACAGGGCAAAACATGGAACAATCAGGAGACACAAGGATGGTGGGAAAAAATGACCCCCAGCATAGCACAATACATGGAATCTTTCCTACAAGTCCAGCCAAAGTAATGAGATGAAAAGCAATCCTTGAGAATTGCTTGGAGATGCTGTTTCACCACCTCATCCTACATCATTAAACTTTTGGTTCCTTCACGAGCTACTTCGATAAATAACAGTGGACAGCTCAACATTTATCCAAATAAACCAGAAAGCTACCATGATAAAGGAAATTGAATTTACAGACACGGCAGGCTCTTGCCTAATAGATGAGAGTAATGTGTCTAATGTTGAGCATCAATCTATATTTCAAATAAAGTGTATACATAGGAGGGGGTGGTTCTAAAAATACCTCCTCCTATAAAATTATTTGTCACTAAGGCTGATTTCTGTTGTGTCTAATTGACATCCATGTAATTCTGCTACGATCTTTGCTACTGAAAATGATGTAAGAGATGGAAAGAATGAATGTGTCTGATTCCCGGGAGAGCTTTGAAAGTTGGGGGTTAGAAATCGCTCTTTGTCTTCAGATGTGTTGTCTTTGTAATGACCTTGAAGCCAGGGAGCCGGTATATTTGTTTCTGAATCAAGCAAAGGCATTCTCTAACGCCTTCTTTTCAGTCTTGATCAGAAAACGACATGAGTGGGAATTATTTTATACCAGATCTTTTCTCTGCCTAATTTTTTATACCTATCATCATAGTGTAAAGGAAGTTCTAGTGGCAGTATTTGGAGATTACCCCACAATTTTAGCTCCCAAATTCAATAGATGTATGAACACTCAGCATTTAAGAAAGGTTCCTAATTCCTAATCAGGCAAGTCTTGGTCCAGAGCAGGACATGGATATTCCCAGACTGATGGCAACTCTACCTACCCAAGTCCCGGCTGGTGGCAATGGGGCAGGGGAGTGGCGCGGTGACGAGAAGAGAAAAGGGGTCAGCCCCTCTCGTTGGTGCCTGCGTGTACCACCACTCCCAAAGCCCCTGTCCCAAATTCTGGTGAAGAACATATTTTGATATGTGCACATTTTAATACAACATTTTGACAGGTAAATTGGCCTGACTTTAAGGAAACCAGCTTCCGGTCCTGTCTCTTTCACGGGATGTGTTTGCATTTGCATGGATGTGGATGTCACCGTTTCTTCCCCCTCCTCCCCGCTACTCTATACCTTGCACCTTTAAGGATCCCCAGGGAAGTCCACATTTATCTTACTCCATCAAGTCTAATTTTTTTTATAGGAAAATATATATGTTGCAGTTCATTTAATTTCGGGCTTTTAAAATTTTCCGTGGTCTGCCAATCTGCGTGTTATCCCCAAGTCTACTCCTCCATCCCCTCCTCCACCTTGGTTCTGCGGGTAGAGGTCGCTGGGGTGAAAATGCTGCCTGTAAGGACTCACGCTCTTGGCCTGTCTCGGAGGAAATATCTCTATTTCTTGCGTAAGGATGTGGACGCTGATTGCATGGTATTTTGTTCTTCTCTTCAAAACTGACAGGAATTAAGCCTTTTGGAAAGGTCAGCTGACCCAGCAGTGCTTTCCGCATTATAGTGAAATACTGATGGCTTGTTTTAATGTCAGAGGCAAATTGGAGAGTGGACCCAACTGAAATATCTGTGACTAAATTTATCCTGAAGGAAGAAAAAGAATGGTCTGTCATGTTTGTATGACTAAGAGATTTATTAAACAAGCTGTGTACCAACCGCACCCAGGGAGGACGCTGCCAAAACATGAAAAAGAAGGAAAAAAAAAAAGAGAGAGAGAGAGAGAGCGATCACACGAAAGCCAAGGCAGAAAGAACTCTTTCATAACTGCATGTCTAAGTACCCTGGCTAATTTTGCCCACGCCCTTTGTAATGTTTATTTCATCACACCCTCCTACGGCCTCGCCCCAACCCAAAACTTCACTGCGCCTGTGTCTCCCACAGTATCACAAAAGAAAACGACAGGAGAAAAAAAAAAACTGGCTAATTAAGAAGATAACCCAGAGTGGACAGAAATGGCACTGGGCTTGTTGTCACACCCTTGTGGATACACAGCAGGGGTCTTCTTGGAAGGGCTGATCTGGAATCTGTCTGGGTAGAAATATAGAGAGACCCTCCAGACATGAAAACCAACTAGGTGTGAACTGCAGGAAAACAGAAAGGATTCTTTATATTGTGCGAATGCTATCAAATTTGGCTGATGCTCATTCATGAGACAGGCCAAGTGGCATGCAGATCCTACTGGCGAAATATATTCTGTGTGCAGAGGGAGAAAAAAAAGTTAAGTCTCCCAAGAAAAAGCAAGCTTGCACAAGAGAGAAAAGCATTCCTTTTAGTAACTGTAGTATGTATGGTACAGATATATTTTTTTGCTGGTAACATAAAGGGAGAAGGAGGGCAGATGAGTAGCTAGAGTTATAGTTTCCACCGACTTTTGCAGAAGAAAGAACCACACGCTCACCACTGGCCTGGTGAATAAGTGGAAGCTCAAGCTTCATGCTCAGTTCAGATAATCCTCTGACTTAGATTAAGCTAGTGCTTATTTTTCTACTGGATGATGAGGCTATAGTTTTAGCCCATCTGTTCACAGCCTCATTCCCGGCATCCTAAGAGACGGTCCATTTATCTTCAAAAGCCAAAGGAAAGAGCCTGGTGTGACAGGTGGGGGGATCAGGCCGATGGCCCAGGGAACACTCAGGTAGTGGTGCTTCTCCACCCTGGACCGGGTCGTGGTGCCCAGAGGTTCCAGCACGCGTGGGCCACCATGGTGTCGTGACTGCAGGATGTTCACACGTGCATCCAGGTTCTCTGCATAGAAGGGAATTTTGATTTGGGGCTTTTGTGCCTTTGAAAGCGCAGAGAGAGTAACACTGACATGCTCTCGCCGTCGCCAGGGAATCCTAAAATAAATAATGGGAAAATTGCGATTTAAAATATAATTCCAAATACTAACTGGGCCCCGCTGCCTAGATGAGTAATAAGCTTCAATAAATGTGTGACAGGCACGAGGCTCTTCAGTATGAGGAGCGGCGAGGCCCCAGAAATAGAAAGAGGTTTTTCATTACATGAAGGATTATGTCGGGCCTGGCTGTGGAGCCTGCTCCCCGGGGCCACAGCTGCGTCTTCTCCTGCGGTCATATTAGCCGGTAATGGTAAAACAGACGCGGGCAGCCTGAAATGGCGATTTGTTCTAAAGGGAGGAAGGTCTCTTTCTCCCACTTAAGTCAGGGTCATCACTGTTTACCACGCACGTCCCCTTCAACGTCTATTCCTCTGTGCTAACGAGCTGCAGTTTGAGTTGGGTTCCACCTGGGCACCTGCTGAGCTCCGTGAGGAGGCCGGGGATGGAGGAGTGGGCGTGGTCTGGGGCGGGGGTCGCCGTGGTGTTTTTAGCCAGGAATGCTCACTAATGCACAGGACTGTATTTCCCTTTGAACGTTATAAGAAAGTTTTATTCTTTAATTTCAAGCAAACGCCACTATTCATTTGAGGAACGCGAAAGTCAGCACATTCACTTCAGGCCTCCCTTTCTCGGAAGACTGAGATGTAGAGTTGAGAAGATATTCAAGCCCCCTTCTCCCTGCTTCTTGGTAGCCAAGGAGACCATGGGGTCTTCAAAGACGAGTTTTAATAGGGGTTTGAGAATGATCTGGGGACTCAGGATTAGATGGGCACCCAAGATGAGGACAGATGATTATCAATTTTGAGATAGGTTTTCTCCTTCACACATTGTCAGCACAGCATGTCCCTCCTCTCCATTCCTTCTTGGCCCAAACGATGACTCACTGAAACGTCATACGTCCAGAATTATTGTTCACCCGGAGCAGGCAAGCTGATTTGTTATTATAACAGTTCCTTGTTCTAAGGGTTGGCTGCGCATTAGAGGGGCCCAGTGAAGAAGGCCCTGGATCCACTTTAGAAAGCTCGGTTCAAATCTCAGCCCTTGCCAACTGTGTGTTTTGGAGCAGAAGACGATTCAGTGCCCTGAGCTTTATTTTTCTCAACCGTAAGGAATAGTTGATAGCAGTCATCACGACAATGGACCTTTTCATCATCTTTCTACATAAACTTTAAAGTGGGTATTGATATCTTTTATTGTCGTCACTCTTTGTGCATTCATTCTAGAACATACACAGATGCTCAGTTCCATTTCAGGAGTCGGGCTATTGAAGTTCAGAGAAAGTCGAGACCTCCCCGCCCCCAAAGGCTGGAGGAGTTGGGGATGACAGCAGAGGATAAATCAGGATGATCCAGTCCTGGGAGGGTGGTTAGAAATTGAACAAGGAATGGGCTGAGAAGCATCTAGACATGGAACTCACAGCAGGGAAGATGAGAGGCCAGAATGAGCGGGCTGTGGTGAGGAGGACACGAAGAGCTGAGCCAGTGAGGAGAAGGAGAGCCACCGAAGAGCAGGAGCAGATGATCGATGATTCAGTAATGTGGCAGGAGCTTTGATTTGATTAATGTGACAATAGGGAGGTGCTTTAAGTTCATAAGCGGAAGTATAATACGACAACACCATAACACGATATTGTGTCAACTACCTGGTAGACACTCTATAAATATTTATTCGCTAATTGATGGAGGATGCGGGATAGATTGATAAATGGGACAAGAAGACAAGAAGACTTTCCAAAAGGCTCAGGCAGTAATCGATGGGTGGGTGAGTTGGTGAGGGCCCAGATGGCAGACGGACAGTGAGTCTGGGAGAGACTTCTTCCAAAGAGCAAAAGAGCGATGTGTGAGAGAGTCTGTCTCATGCCAACTCTGGAGATGAAGCAGCCAGAAATATCTAACGTGCCCTTCAGGTTTCTAACCTGGATCACTAGGGGAATGTTTTCAAGAAGGAGGAAACTGAAGAATTAAAGATTAGCCCACCATCTGTAAATCAGCAAGGTCTTCTCTAAAACCGTGGTTGGCCAAAAGATTTCACATCGGCGTGTAATTTTCTACTAAGGCCGGTGAGAAGCCATTCTTTTTTGAATGCACTCGGTCGATCTCTGTTTGCAGTTCCTTTATTAAGAGAGGGCCCTTTGAGCCAATAAAACCTACTAAGACCCCTTCTGAGGCATTCACTTTGGATTTTGTGTAAAAGTCTGTGGAGAAAAAGAAGAGCCCAAATGGGGTAAAACTAAACTCTAAATGGCTAACGAAATTCCTCCGTCCCATAGTACTTATATGTAGTGCCAATTCTGTGATCCAAAAAGAGGGATCGGGATATACGTTGAAATTCCACGCGCCCCTTTACAAATAGAGAAAGACGCTCCAAGACTCGAAGGCACCTGCCTTCCAAAGGCGGGATGTGGTCCTGGGACTTGGGGCCGTGGCCCTTTCTGATTTGGGGCAGCGAAGCTTACAAATGAAAATCTTCAAAGGAGAAACTTGCCTTTTGATCAGCTGGTTAGAGGCAGGTTGGAAATTATGATAAATCGGCTACATATTCACTATATGAGCGGATTGAAAACTAATGCAGCCTCCTGTGTCTCTGCAGATGAGCCTGACTCCCTGTACCCAGGCTGAAGGGTGAGATGGATGACGCTGGTTATGGGTTTATGGATCCGGGCAGAGAGGGCCAGACATCAAGGAAGGAGCCTTTGCCCTCCTCCCCTCCACCCTCCCTCTGCACCACACAGAAGCCTCGATTTGGTTTCTATCCTTTAACATTTGACTGAAGCGCATGAAGTACCCTCTCAGATGCTAGGTGCCCAAAGTAAAGCATAAAACAGCATGCTTACCTGGGGAATTTTCAAATTAGCTTCCAAACTAACCAAGATAATTTAGGCCCCAAAGGCACTTTAGTTTGCATTACATGCATTGCCTATGTGGATGATCCTAAATTTAGTAGATAATTATGCCTCTGTGCTCTCTTTTTTTTTTATCTTTATCCTTCTCAGTTCTTCTCATCTCTTTTCTGCTGTAGGGAAGCAGGATATAAGGCTTGGCCATGAAGCCAGACATCTCATTTCTGTCCAGCCTTTGACCTCCTGCCGTGTGGCTGGTCATGCGGGAATTCTAAATCAGTAACCATTCCCAGACTCGGCTGGTTAAAGACTAACTTCAGACCCTCACCTGCTCCCCTTCACCCCATGAGAGAAGCAATATCGCAATACTATGATAAGCCCACCCCTCAAGTCTGGGAGTCTTCCTGCAGCCTCCCCAAGCTGTGACGGGAGACAGGTTACAGGGACGGGATGTCATGTCTTGTATGATAATTAGTCGTAGCGTGCATTTCCAACAACCTCATAGCTCAATCATAAATGTGGAGCGTTATCTTAAATGGCACTTAAATTCAGTCAACTTCTCAGCCAGGTTAGAATAATCACAGGACAATATAGTCTTGTTGTCTAATAGTATTTCTGTAGCTGACGACACTCTCAAACCCTCTCTAACATACAAAAGAATCTGTTCTTGGAACTCAAAGACTGGATGAGCGTTGTAAGACACCCAGGAGAAGTTTAGAGTGGAGTTTGGAATAGAGTGAACAGGCTCTTAACCATGGGTAAAATTGTAAGAGAACATCTTACACTATTCTTCCAAACCAACTTGTCATTTTTCGAGTGTATAATGAATTAATGTGTATGAATATTTTCATGCAGAACAACCTTTTCCTCAAGTTTTACCCTCTTCAGCGCTATACAGCGGAGCCTTTTCGAACAGTGTTTTACAATCTCGAGACCAAGGGCTCCCCAAAAGATCCTGAGAGAAGCATAAATCAGTAGCAACCGCAAGACTGCATTTTTGTAAGCAAGTGACAGTGAGGGATAAGGAGGGACGTGCATGGGGAACACTTTAAAGATTATTGGGAGGGGAGAGAACGTGAGTAAAATGCAGATGCCCCCATTCCACACCCACACTGACTCGCAGATGTTTCATCGTGTGTGTGTGAGGTGAGCACAGGGCTCAGCGAGCGCTGCCCGGGTGAGAGGCAGGGGGCCCCTCCACGTGTGGGGCAGGGTGAGGTGGGGGTGACTAGAAAACAGAGACAAGGTACCACTTCCTTTTTATAACTGCTCTTCCAGTGATGCTTTTGGCCATCATCGTCCTTAGTGTGAAAAGGATGGATCGGAACCCACTGGATCTCTTTACCCATTATTTTACCCATTAAACCAACTCGGTTTGAAGAGTCCTTGGCACAGACAGATGACATAGTGTAAAAATGATCGTTGCTTATTCCATAGTCTGGATGGGGTCCAGTCACCTCAGCCTCTGCTCATGAATGAGGTGGTCAGGATGCAAAGATGGACAAAGTTACTTCCCAGCATCTCTTGCTACTTTGCACATTATACTGGATTATGGTGCATTGGGGACCATTTGCAGATTGACCCTAGTGAGACTCACACAGCAAGACTCTTTTGTACATCAGGATGCCCTTTGCTCTAACTCAAGGCACCCCACCTCACCCCTGGGAGCATCTGGCAATGTCTGGAGACATTTCCAGTTGTCACAACCGGGGGATGCTACTGGCATCTAGTGGGTAGAGGCCAGAGATGCTGCTAAACATCCCACAGTGCCTAGGGCAGCTCCCCAAAACAAAGACTGTTCCATCCCAAAATGTAGATGGTACCAAGGTTGAGAAATCCTGCTCTCATTGATTGATAATCATGTCTCTAGGTCCATTTTCTCTCTTTACCACCAGAATTGAAGTGTGTTTAGACCCATATATTGCCCTACGTGAGTCAGCACTGGTTCTGTGTCACTTATCCCTCTGTTTCACAAAGTCCTCAATCCCATCCATGCAAGCAAGTGCCATGCTAAGTTCTGAGAAGTTATTTGACTCAACTGGTCAACTTTGTGCAGTGAAAAGATTCGACTAAGAGGTGGAATGACAAGTAGCCCTGAATGGACATGTCTCCCAAAGCATCACCACCGATTTTTTATTTCTCCCTAAAAAAGGGACAACGAAGTCAGCCATTTATTAAGGACCCACTGTGTGCAGAAACTACACATTTAATATCTGATTTTCCCAGTGACTCAGTTTCCCTATTTATAATTAAGGAAGGAGATTCACAGTGGCCCAGTAATTTGCCCACGGTCCTGCTCTCGTCAGTGGTCGGGATTGGAAATTCAAAACACAGGTCTGTTTCACTTCAGTCCATTGTTCCCCAATCTGTGTGCTGCCATCGACTTGTAAATATGTTCTCGGTGACTTTGACTTTATGTGTCTCTGTCTCCCCTAGAGGTCCTTGCAACCACCCTAATGATAACGCTTCCAAGTCCCTCTGACCTTGCAAACACTGAAGGTGAGCTGCACCTTCGCCTTGTCCTGAGAGCTGGAAAATGACACCATCCTTAACCAGTTCTCCGTGTCAGGACATGTGGGAATACTGGAAACGGGCAGGAAAAAAAAATGAAAGATGGAAGGAAACATGCTTCAAAACTGGACATGAGGAGGGGACCCCACACTCCTGGTCAGGATGGTTAGCGAGACAGTGTTGTGGTGAGGGGCATGTGTGTCCTTTGTTTCATGGGAGTCTAGGAAAGCTATTTTAGTCTTTGATTGGAGGAAAGAAGAAGAGAAGAAGAAGGTTGGAATTATCTGATCAATCCAAAGCTAACAGTGTCTTATCCTAGTGATTTTTTACACTCAAAAGTTAAGTTTCTGCTTTTCTGGAAATAGATACAACAGCTATGTCTTGAGAAATCTCTTTTACATACTTATCTGAAAGCAGGTTGTGTCAGTGTCCTAAGGATGATATCCCAAAGCACCATAAACAAATGGCTTACGACCAAAGTTTATTGTCTCACGGTTCTGGAGGCTAGACGTCAAAGATAAAAGAGTTGGCTGAGCCAGGCTCCCTCTGGAGGCACTGAGACAAGGTCTGTTCCAGGCCTCTGTCCTACCTTCTGGCAATTCTTTGGCTTGTGGCAGTACAACTCCACTTTCCACATGGCATTCTCTCCATGTTCCTATCTGTATCTACGGCCAAATGCTCCCTTCTTTTGAGGACATCAGCCATATTGGGTGATGGCTCACCCTAACAAACTCATCTTAACTTGATCATCTGCAAAGAAACCTACTTCTCAATAAGGTAATGTTCACAGATACTGGCATTTAGGGCTGCCACATCTTTGGGCAGAGAGGGTACCACAACTCAATCTATAACACGGGATTCTTCTGAATCCTTCATAGCATCCTATTAGCAATGATGATAGGTAATGTTGCTGAACATTTGCTATATGTGCTAAGTGATTCATATGGATTTTCTCATTGAATCCTTACCACTACCACATGAGATCAGCTCTAGTGTCATTTCTATCCTACAGAAAACAGGCACAACGAAGTAGATGCCTTTCCCCCAAATCACAAAATTCGCAAGTAGTGGGGCCAGGTCTCAGCTCCAGGCAGTCCGATCTCTGAGTCCTTGTGTTTAACGATCTTGTAGACCATCTTCACCAGAGCTGTCTTCATCGCTGGTGGTGTAAGTTTCCTGCTTATAAATGCCAAATCGGGGTAGGCAAGTTGACTTTCCTAAAGCTTAAAAAAAATTTTTTCTTTTATCTCAAAAGCTTTCTTTGCTGCCTTAGAATCACGAATAAAACACTTCATTCTGCACTGGGCATGGTGGCTTCTTCCTCCGAATGCAGAGCCATCTGGCCAGAGTATTTCATCATTCGCTGAAGTTCACTTAAAAAAAAAAAGAAATTGCCCTAATGGGATGATGAACAGAAGAGTTCCCAAATGTGAGGCAAAATGACTTGTGTAGAAACTAAAACATGCTACCTCTGAGGTAAAAGCAGGGTGTCAGGGTTCTGGTCCTGCCCCCCACTTCTCCTCAGCCATGAGTGGCTGTGGTTCTGGAGCTGACAACCCCCGGGGGGGAGAGGGGCTCTTTGGGAGCAAGACAAAATGATGCTGTTGTTGGCCAAGTGGTCCATGCCCATCCTGGCCTCCCGCCCTCCTCAACCATGGGGGGCCTGGCATCCGTCCGCGGTGACTAGTGCCACTGCCCCTGCGGTACCCATATTGTTCTGGCTAAACAGCCCCATGGTGGATCCCTCTTGCCATAAAACAGCCTTAGTAGCCAGTTACACCCGTCGGGGGCTTTGTCCGCGTCCTCCTCCTGCACGAGATGCACGCATGGAAAAGAAGGCCGCATCCTCGGAGATAAAGAACGAAGGACTTGCAGGGAAATGTGGCGCTTTTAAAGGTAATTGCGCAGGTTTCTCCTTTCCTCCTGAAGGGCAGGCAGACAAAGCAGGACGTAAGCGCGGAGGCGAGCAGTGCTTTAAGCTCGCGTGGCGCCTCGTGGTTCCGTGCGGTAGACAGCAGGCGTTATTATCCACATTGTCCAGCTGCAGCGACGGGCGCAGGCAGGGAAAGAATTTGTCCAAGGCTCACAGCTGGTAAATGCAGGCGCTTGGGTGGTGAGTCTCCAAACACGGTGCCCGTCCCACGATAACCTTCAGTACTGCCGCAGAGAACTGTAGTCAAGTGATTCCGATTAGCGCTGACAGAAGCTTCTAGCATCAGACACAGGGAACAGACTCCACACAGAGGACTAAGGCACTTACCCCACGTGCCGTGCCTCAGGGAGAAGTCTGTGCTGTCTGGAAGATGAGCGGACTTCAAGCGGCTTCTCCTGGGTGGTTTTTTTCGGTTCGGGATTTGTCCTCATCACAATTGCTTCGCATCTGTGGTGAGCATTCCCCTCTTGTTGTTCTCAGAATCAGCAAAAAAGCCCGGAAGAAAAGTCCCCTCCCATTTTCTTCATCCTTATTCCTGAGGATAAAATCTGCTCTCTTTCAGATCGGAAGGGAAGGGATTATTATAGCAGCCACTGTCTACTGAGCGCGGATGATACTTCAGGTTGAAGGTGTGACTTGAGTTCGCCCATCTGCATTGGGCCCCTCGTGGTGGGCCATTGAGAAGTGGTCCAAGTTCTGTAAATGTTCTCTCCTCATTTGATGTGGCATGGGATGCGTTCTGACTCCCAGCTGTGGCTGGTGGGTCTCTGATAGCATGTGACTAGCAGATCACTTCCGAACAACATACGTGGTTATTCAATCTTTATTGAGTCGAGAAAGACATAGCCAGGGAAAGCTCACCAGGACATGCCCACCGGGACATTGGGGAGCCTGTTTCCGTGCACTCAGCTCAGAGTGGGAGCCTCTGAACCCTCAGTGAGTTCACCCTCCTTAGAATCAAAGGGCTCCGTTGGCTGAATGATTATTCTGATTGTTTTTTTTTTCAGTTGTGGCTACTTGAAAAAGGGACTTCATATGTCAGGAGCACGAAGCAGGGGACGGCTTCAAAGCACTTCCTGTCATGTTTGCCATTCGATGTTGGTTCTGGGATGATCTTTAGGTTCCTCCCGTCATTTTCTTCTTCACATGTTTTCTTCCATTTCTTCTCCATCTTCTCACCTTGTTCTCACTCCCCCTCTTCTCTCATCCCTCTCACTGCGAGCCCCAACTCCCCCACTGTAGGGCGATGGGAGACACGTCTTTGTTTAGCCCAAACCTTCTCTTCTGCCACATGGAGAGACTGACTGACCTCCAGCCTGTTAGCGTTGGGGTAGCATTCGTAGGAGTAATGCACGTTCGATGTTTTAAAAATTCTACTTACGCTAGAAATGCAGGAATTACTAGTCTTTCTCTTTTTTTCTTTTCTCCCTATTCCTCTTCTGCTCCCAGCATTCAGGCTGATTTCTTCTCTCTCTCTCTCAATGTATCCAGCTCACATAATTTGCCTTTTCATTTCGTGAATGAAGATAATTTGTGAATAGAAATTACTTCCAAATGTTTCAAAAATATTTGCTAAACATTTGCTTTAACATGGTGACGTGAGCTTTTTTTTTTTTTTCTTCCTCTCTCTCTCTTTTTTATCATAAGGAAATAAGTGTTTCCAGGGAAATAGAGCCTGGAGGGGAAAAAAAGAATCAGATTGCCTCCTGTCCTTGGGTCTCTGTCATTGATGACAGTTTGGGTCCCTGATTGGTGAAGTAACTGCAGGTTTGGACTTGCTGTCCACCTCGTGCAGGGGGAGGGCCCCTCTGTTCAGACCTTTGGGGTCAGAAGCCCCAGAAAGGGATAGGGTGAGAGGGAGGGGAGGCGAGGAAGCAGCAGAGCTCTGGAAACAGAGCTAGCCTGGCAGCTGAAGCTTTTTTAGGTAAGAGAAGCCTCGCGTTGCTATGTTCATTTTAAGGCTTCTTCTGAAGTTTGAGTTGATTCTAGGGTATCTCCTGAGGACCGACTTTGTCCATTATGCATGCATGCAACAAACATTTACTGAATCCTTCCTTCTAAGTGCCGAGACTCTGGTGATGCAGAGATGGCTGACCGAGGTCCCTGCCCTCCATCAGACCCTCCTCACGCACAGAGGGAAGGCAGACACGCAAACAGTCACTCAGAACGCAAGACTGAGGAGGCCATAGCTCTGCTTCGTAGGCAGCGAGTGAGGAGAGGAGAAGGAGGACCTTATCGGAAGGTGTCAGGGAGAGTTTCAGAGAGGGGATGACATTGGGCTTCTAGCTAGGAGGGCGCATAGGAGTTTTGCAGAAGGATGAAGTAAGAGAAGTACGTTTTAGGAATAAAGAACACCAAGTACAGGCATGGAAGCCTGGGAAAGCATGGCGTTGTGTCATTCACGCTCAAGCAGAACATACAGGAAGCCGAGGTATCAGTGGAGATGGGACTGGGGAGAAGCGGGTAGATGACGAAGCCTTTCGCGCCGTACGGATGTGTGCGTGGGTTTGATTGTGAAGTGACGCACAGCCTGCTGAGATTTCTGAGCGGAGGAGGGCATGGGACCCTCTGGCAGCTCTGCAGAATGAAGGGAGGGAGTCGGGACTAGAGGCGATGAGAACTGAGGGGGCCGTTTCACAGCCCGGAGGAGAGCAGACGGGAGAGAGGCTTCTGGAGGTTCGATGGCCAGGTATGGCCGTTGACTGGATCTGGTGGGAGAGGAAGACGGACAGCAGGCAGGACTCCATCGGAGAGAGCGATGAGACTTTGCTTCTGTCCTGGACAGAGCGACCTGGGGCTGGCCTCTGGAAATAAGGGAGCTAACGGAGGAATTTCCCTGTTCCTATAATCCAGTTACGTCTGTGACATTACAGCATGTCAGCGGGACTGGGCGATGGGTAAGGTTCTGGGACAAAGCACATACTTCCTGAGTTATTTTTGCGTATGTAATGCAAAAGAAAACAGTAGAATTGTATTGAATAAAGTTTCTGATTTTGTCACCGAATGGCGTTTTAAGGACACAAAAGGCTTAAAAAGCACCACCCACTTCTTCACTTCGCTAGAAATGACATTTTCACCTGCCTTGGGATGATTTAATTGCCAAAGAGCAAAAGAACAGTGAAGGTACAGATAACCTGAGCTTTAGTGGGGGCTGCAGTTTTACTCGTGGGACAGTTGTGTGCCGGGTTGTCTGAGGCTTAGGATCCAGGCGTGTCCTCAGGGCTGGGTTTTGGGGAGTCCAGGATTAGACTGTGAGCATTAACAATCAACACTGGGTTGAGAGGATAATGTTGAGGATATAAGTAGGCTTCCTAGTCAAGTTCATTTAGACCTCACCCCACCCAAGTACACACTCACCACTCAGCTACAAAAGACCGGGCGAGGGGCTATAACATGATCCCCCAAGCATCTTTAATGGGGGAGCTTGGAGTCTCTTATTCTCCAGAGGTAAACAAGAAAGATTCTCGAAAAGCCCTATCTTCACAAGGCAGAGGCACAAACCCTGGTTTTTAGAGAAGTTCTTGGAATAGATAGTGCCTGATTCCTGCTTTTTTTTTTCCTTCCTTCCTTAGTGAGGTTGATTTGATGTTTTCTATATGCTCCTACAAGGCATTTTTCAACCCTGATATGTTTGAACCTACCTGGTTATCACCGTTTTATGTGTGTTTGGAGGGGTCAAGCGTTGTCATTTATTTTGTTTTCTTGACGAGAGCGTGGCCTGCCCTCTGAAAGCCAGTGGATTTTCGGCAGATCCTCGACACGATCGCCATTTCCACCTTGGGGTGTGTCTTTCAGTGGCTCACGTCTGGGAAGATGGGACTTTCACCAGCCGGCTTCCCAAACTGAAATGTTGGTTTTTCTGAACTTCAAAAGTTGCTAAGATACTGTGTGTCTTTGGCCATGGTCCAAGCTGTTCCTTCCACGCTCACAGCTTTGACAGAATATTTCCTCTCCCCGATACCGTTAGATAGGTGACATGCCAAACCAAAGTTAGAACTGTTACAAGACACTCAAAGGAGTGCGGTTTCCTTCGTTTGCCCATTCATCTGCTGTGCTGGAAGAAAAAAAAAAGTAAAATCAAAAAAGCTCTATTAAATAGATGTGCCAAGTAACGAAGGGAAAAAAAAGAAAAGTTTCTTCAACTTTTATATGCTCAGAATTGTCTCCCAAGCATATTTTTGTTCCTTTTCTCTGTTTAAAAATTGATAACCTAGAAATAAAGTCGAGAGAGGGCTAGGGATGGTTCGTGGCACACAAGTGGCACCTACTGGTAAGCGTTGGCGGAAATTTGAAGTTCGGATTTGTGCATGACCTTGACCGAAGTTATAGCCTCCTGAGGAGGCTTCCTAATGATTTTCTGTGTCTGGAAGGGCAAACCCCCTTTAGATGTATAAATATTAAAAAGCACTTCTTAGGCATGAGGGCACTGGTTTCAGGGCTACAGGATGACTTTTTGAGCTTGTAATTAAAAACATCTACCAGATAACTAACCAGCAGCACTGTTTGCTCAGAGGAGCAAATGATTTAAAACCGGCTGGGCGGCACACTCCAGGGAGTGACCTGTGGGTAGCTGTTCTTACCTCTGGTTTCTAAAAGCATCTATTCAGCAGCTCCAGGCTCTTCGAGCCTTTGGGGTGTTGGCATTTTTAGCCTCCTTTACTTCTGTCTTTGTGCTTTATCTCAATACTATTTATTTTGTGTTTTGGGGCCTGTGTCTTTACTCTATATCCGAATCTACAGAACCAGTCCTTAAAGGAAAATCATGGCTCCCTCATTCACAGTATGCATTTGAGGTTCACAAAAAATAAAAATAAAAAATAAAATAAAATAATGACTGCATTGAGTAGGCAAAAATAATCACTTTTGAAGAATTATAAAATTTTTCAAAAAATAAAGGCTCTCGTACATATTCAAAATATTCTTCTTTCTTTTTAAAGGCAAACCCCATAGAATGACGTAAGGGGAACATACATGATCAGGTAGAAAGAGTGGAGACATTGAACTGATGAATGGAAGAGGAGTTACGATCCACCCCTTCTAAATGGTAACAGGCCCTCTCTGACCCTTTCCTCATCCCATCTTCAAAACAATCCTTTTCCAAACACACTTTATAGATGGCAAAACTGAGACCTAGAGACTGTTTTAGCCAATGCTGCCTTAACAATTAAATGGTCATATCAGGAGTCTGAGTCCAAAATCCATACTGCACCAGGGGTGACAGAAAGACAACCTTTGTTCATGTGTTTATTCCACAAATATCCACTTAGTATGTACCCTGGGGCCGAGGGCAGAGTGCTGAGGGAGCATTGCCTGGGGCCCTGTGCCCAGGAAGCTGATAACGTGAAGCTGACTGTCGGGTCTGCTCTGAGAGGCTCCCTATCCCGATCTGCTCTCTGCCCTGCGTTTTTTTTGTTTTGTTTTGTTTTTTTGGTTTTTTATTTTATTTTGTTTTGTTGTTGTTGTGTTTTTTTTTAACTCCTGTAGAAAAGAGTTGACAGATTGTGAACATCAATAGTTATTGAATTGGTTTTGTCCCAAGGCTTCTTAAAAACAGTTTTCAATGAGTGCCAAGCCCTGCATGTATCCCGAGTCCTACCGAAAGAAATCAGAGCAGGTTATCCTGTGATTGTCCAGCCACCCCGGGCCGCGAGCTGCCTCACAGGGGCTTTTTCTCAGGAGGCTCATTTTTCTCCACAACTCTTCAGCCTTCTGCGGCTCTGCTCCTGTTACGTTTTGCTTTGTGCATTTGAAATAAATACCTTCCGGGCATGGGTGGGGCAGGATGAGAATAAAATGGCGGGGGTGAGGGAAGACAGATTTTTGGATCTGGTAGAAAGATTCCAGGAGACCAAGGTTCACACTGATGCACGGATAGTGTTTCTTTGTTTTTATTTTCAATCTTGTGGGGGGACACGATTGTTGCAGAAAGGGTTGAGAATTGCTCCTGATTTCCCAAATGCTTGTTTTCACCCTGTGAGGTCAGGGGCTTGGGGTCACCTCTGCCCACTCTGTTCCTCTCTGTGCTGTTCTCTGCGCATCACACAGCCTGCGATCTGTAGGCAACACTGCCCGTGCCACAGCCTCCGTGTCTTGGATCCTTTCACGACCTGTTAAACATCCCCCGGCCCCCTGATATTTTTTTTTAATCGGTGGGAGGAGTTTGCTTGTCCACCACGGCTTGAATAGTCAGGGACCTGGATTAGCTCAGAGGCCTCCGCTGCTATCTGCGTGTCCCTAATAGAGTTGGTGGGGAGGGTTCTTCAGAGGCGCTGTCCTGACAAGGAAAGCTTCTGTAATCTCGCCTTTGTTTAGAAATATGAACTTCGAAACCCTGCTGCCGAGAGAGTGTCGGCAGCCACACTGATCCGCGGCCTTGGGCAAATTCATTTGAATTGCTTTGAAATTGGATATTCAAAATTCAATAAAAATAAGCCAGCCTGATGGTACAGCTGCAGCCTTCCACCCATCCAGCTGGGTGAGCCGCCATGGTTTCCAGGCCTCGGACTAGCAAAGCCGGGGTGTGATGGCGAGACGAGCGAGGAGCTGCCAGAGAACTAACTCTTCCTGGCAGCCCAGCCCGCCCGCGGCTCCCTGCCAGCCAGCCGACTCACGGAGCAGGCCCGACGTTGGCACAAACTGGCCCCTTTCGCCGGCCTGCCCAGGCGGGTGGGGACCGAGTGCCTGCCTCATGCATGGCCGGGGTCCAGGGAGGAGGGAATGCCTCAAGGGCAAATGGATGGGGTGTCAGAAAAACAATAAAATCACAACACTCCAGTTGTTTGGAGAGTGGCTGGACTTCCCAAACAGTCTGCCGCAGATCCAGAGCCATCAGACACGTAGGCAGGTTTAATTAAATCGTATGCAGATGTAGACAGATGCCATAATTTGCCCTTGAGCAAACGCTACTGTTTTTTACGTGTAAAGGGGAGACCATGGCATCCTGGACGGTGATCTGGTTCCACAGATCTGCAAAGCTCCTCTTCTTCAGTGTCCACATGGAAAGGCTATTTATTCTACCAAGAATTTTAAGAGAAGGCCATTCTCGCTTCCCCCTAAGACCCAGGCTGTTGGATCTCCCAACTTCGTGATGGAGTATCACAATGATGAATGAAACTGTGAAATGCCTGTAAGGTATATATGTATATAGGGGGGTGATACATATATACACACACATAAATGTACCCCATTTACTTACGTTTATGTACATTTATTGACATATGTACGTTTATTGAGACGGAAACCAACCCATAAAAAGGATCCATATGTGAGAAGGGTATCTCATTACCCACAAGAAACTTGCTGAATTTTCCTAGTTGGCCCCATGCACAAGCCTAGACTCTTTGTTGGAATTGTCGTGGGTGAAGCGCCTTGAGTCAGATTCCGGAAGAAATCCACGCGTTAACCTTCTGACGGTCACACCTGTGCCACCCACAGTCCCGTCCCTAATTGGAGCACCTGCTCGCAGGGACATTGTTAGTGGCCCACTCCATTGGCCTGCCACTCAAGGGCCGGCCGTGAAATTTAATTTGGAGTTTCACAGACACATTCTGAATCCGAAATCTCAATAATAACTTTCCCTTTGCTCAGCCTTTTAACTGTGAAATTCAGTAGGGGAGTTTCGAAGCAGCAGGTAATGTCACAGCACTCCGGAGGGATTTTGCCAGAATTCTACTAAAGTGCTTGCAAGTGTCATTTCCATATTTAACTAATTTCAGTTTTTAATTAGCTCCATGTGAAAAATGAGAGTTCACGCTGAGCTCCTCTGTCAGCACAGACGCTTGTTTCCTTTCTAGGATCTCAGGACAATTAAGAAAAAAATTGTCGATGCTACAGTAAGTGTGATCATGCATGGCTCTCTCAAGCCATAGCACTGCTCGCTGACAGGGAGAAGGTGGCACTGCCAGGCCTGCCTGCCAGACGGGGAAAGAGCAGTCCGGAGGAGGGTTTTAGATGCAGACTTGTGGGGCCTGGGACCCGAATGATTCTCAGCTGCAGACAGTGTATATTCTTGTCCCTGAATTCTCCACGATGACCCGAGATTGGTTTTCGAAAGAATTGTATGAAATTGCTAACTATAAAATTGCTAACTATAAAAATGGTATTTTTTTTTATGGAAAAAGAGCTTTCCTTGATGCCCTCTGTGCTAAACACCTGCATCCAGGTGTACCTATAAGATCATTCGATTTCAGGTGCATAAGGCCCTCGGCATATGAAAGTAACTCCTTGATGATTAAGTTTCGAAATGCAGTACAGACATGGAAATTTGTTCATCCTACATTCAAAGTGTAAATGTACCACTTGGGACTAACATGCAAATGAAAACCTACGTACTCTTCAAAAAAAAAATGTATTGGGAGGTTCTGTTTTGCATAAACTGAAAAATATTTGATGTGATCAGGTTTCTGAAACAATTTCGAGAAAGCCAAACAAATGCAGGGCCTGCATATCATTTGCATAGCATCCATGCTAATGACATTATTTGTTTAAAAGAGAGGATTCATTAAAAGTTTTGAAAATGATTAAAGTGGAAGAGTGTTTGACACTTCTCTTTAGTAGCCATTTTTGGAAATTGGTTCGGTTGGAAAGTAGAATTTCTTCCCCCCGCCCCCGTGTGTTTTAGTGTTGGGTCATTGATAATGGACATTCACAGATGACATGAGAGTGAGAACACTGAATATCTCCAACAAAAATGGAAAATTGGCATTCGAGTGGCCAAGAGAAGCCTCCAGTATTAGGTCTATGTGGTGTGACTGGGGAGCAAACAGTAGTTTTCTTCCATGTTCTCGAGTTTCCTGGCTAGGCATTGATGTCTAAAGAGCAGACACCAGGCTGTGGGTCAAGCAAGCTACCTTTTTGTATGGAATTAGAGAAGCACATGTCCTGTGGGTGGACAGAAATTCCACCAAGTGAGATTTGTTTGTTTAAATCATACATGAAAAGCTAGAGGCATAAAGAGACCACCCAGAAGATGTTTAACCGAAACTAACTGCCACAGCAAATAGCTCTGACCAGCAGTGAAAGCTCAACTAGCTGGTGAGGGCTGAGGCTGGGACCTGATCTCGCTGTTTGAGACAGCTCCCATCTAAGCCCAGAGGGTCTGGTACTCCTTTCTCAGGGCTGGGATGGGGACCCACCTGTGATGAGGAGTGGATTTGTGAACTAAGTTGCCCGGGGAGAATTGTAATTTGGAGCTCGTATATTTCTTTGTTTTCAGATGGGCCTCGTCTGGGTCCCCAGCGTGAGCAGGTACACTCATAAGAAGCGTGTCCTTATGGGAGACGGTTTGGCCCCCAGTTTCTTTGAGTGTTGAGGACCCCTCTCAGAATGCAGAGAGCTGGCAGAGGCTGTGTCCACCTAAACTTTTATCCACTGACATGGGGATTAGCGATCCCATGACGAGAAATTTGCATAGTAGAATCGTGGGAGTAACACACACTCTGGAGGGCGAAGTCAGAATGAGCAGTGGAGGGTCTGGAAGGTCAAGGACTTGAGCCGCAGGGAGAAATGCTGAAGCGGGTGGTACTTTTAGAGGATTTTGTATGAATTCTAGGCCTGATGACTAAGACTGGAAGCCATGGTTTTACAACAAAGCACATTAGTCTTACTCTTACCGGCCATCCACTTCCTAATGTATAAAACAATTATCTTCTAGTATAAGGTAAGAGAACAGACTCCAAAATCCAGAGTGCCCAGGATCCAACCCATTTTTCTACTTACTAGCTACATGAGCTCAGGGAAAATACTTAGCCTACCTGTGACTCAGTTTCTCCCTATAAAATTGGCACAGTAATCGTACCTGTCTCCTAGGGGTTTGGGAAAGATGAAATGAGATAGTTTTTGAATAACCCTTAGCACTGTGCTTGGCAAAAGATAGAGGTAAATAACGACTGTTTTTACTGTCCTGGGTTCTGGGGGTACAGTAGTGAACGAGACATACCTAGTCATTGCCCCTCCAGAATACACAGCAGCCTCCCCAGACAGAAGCAATGCACACGAACCACTCAGCAACCATTCGAGGGCCAATCGGCCTTCCTGTTTCCGTATGAAATCCAGGTTTTGAATTAGGAGTGTGGAATGGGACCCTCACAGCAAAAATAAGCTAATTAGCTAAAGCCACTTATTAAAAAGATAATCCCTCCCACGGACACAGCGGTCACATGCTCATCTGCCAAGACATTAGCTACACATGTGCATGTGCACACGTGACATGACCCCAAATCACATTTCCCAGAAAGGCCGTTGAGTGCCAAGTCCCCCTCACCCAATGACAGCGGGCTCCTGACCTTGGTAGGAAGCACAGGGCCGTGTGGAAAGGGCGTTGAAGGTCAAGTCTGAGATCATTGGCACTTCATGAAGGAGCCCGTTTTAAGTGCCGGGGCCTTCCCAGAAGAAGAAACACAGTCTTCCCCTGAATCCAGACATGCTGCCAGAGGCCCCTGGACTGGCTTTTTGTTTCAACAAAACTATCAAATAATTTGTCCAGAGTCGTCAGGCTCCTTCACTTTTTGTTACCAGATCAGAAAAGTTGCCCAGCTCGAAATCTTGCCTAGCCCTGACCTTGCCCCTGGTCTATGGTCTAGCTTTGTGCATCCTAAGTCCAAGCTTGTTACTCTACCCCAGAGAGGTCTCTAATCCCCCGGTCATAGACTAGCATTGGTCCGTGGTCTGTTAGGAACCGGGCCATACAGCAGGAGGTAATGGGGTGGGGGCAAAGAAGGGAAGCTTCATCTGTATTTGCAGCCACTCCCCAGCACTAGCATCACCACCTCAGCTCCACCTCAAATCATCAGGCGTTAGATTCTCATAGGAGCACCAGTCCCTGGTCCCCAAAAAAGGTTGGGGACCACTGCTCTACCTCATAGCTCAGCGTTCTTTCTTGGATACTTGGTCCTTAAAAACTCACTTCTCATCACCAGAATAAGTGTTGCCTAAAGAAAAATACAGTCGAACCAGTTGGTTTTCCTACTTTAGGAAATACCATTGAACTTCCGCTGTGGGAGGCCCTATCGTGTGTTAAATATTCTAACAGAGAATAAATCTCTGGGTACGTTTTGTTTGCTGTCTGGCTTTTGTCTCTGGCTTTGTCTTTTTTCTCTGTGTGGAATGTTTCAGGAACAACCGTTCGTTTCTTCTAAGAAGTGCAGCTCGTAGGTACTCTAGCAGATTTATGTGGGAGAAACAGACATCACCTATTACTTTGTGTAATAAACTTCCTTTCAGATGGAAGGGAAAACGTGGCTGTGCCTTGACTGCAGAGCGGGTTTAGTAAATATTTACAGGAATCAACACTGTTGGCGCAAAAGGAGCTTGCGGAAAGCTTGGGGTTCCGGACTTTCTGCCAAGACTAGGGAGGAGCAGACATGGCAAACTGGATGCAGGGAGCCTTCGAGGAGGAGGGAACTGGTGTCCAGCCTAAGAGATGGGCTCGGACCAGCTGGGAAGCCTCACGCCGACTCTCTCAATATCAGATGTCTCCAGGGAGCTTGCCAAGAATGGGATCACAATTTCATCCCAGCTAAATCGTCTGATAAATTCCTCAGGTCCCACCCAGGATTCCTTGTGGTTGATAGAACGAATCTATCCCCATATGCTTTACACACCAGACAACGAGGCAGTTTTGACATCTTGTGGAAAGTGTGGAAGCCTGATCGAGATTCTTGTCTGGCCGGGTGGAAAGCCGTCTCAGCGTTGCATGGAGAAGGGGCTGGGGATGCTGCTGGGCATGGGCAGTGCATTGTGGAGGACCACAGAGGACTCTATACCTCTTCTCAGTTTTAAACAATTGTAGGAGACACAACAGGGGAGCCTGACTGACTCACACTGGTTCCCTTGGTGACAGCATCACCAGCTTTGATGTTAGGATGCCCACCTGTATTTGAGTTTCAGGTCAACAATGACTAATGCTTCGGTATAAGCGTGTCCCAAATGTTGCATGAGAAATTCACATTTAGCTGGCATCCTATGGCATCCTACATTTGTATTAGCTAGCCTGGCAATTTTACTTGGTGGCCAGGCCTATAGTCAACACTCTCTTTGTGTCTTCTGCACAAAAATGAGCCTGGAACCCAGACAGGGGCCAGTGTGTTCTCTTCCCTTCTTGGCTACAGTGATTGGTCCTAAAAAGACCCCAGCTGAGAGAACCAGGGTCCTTGACTGAAAGTGAAGCTGCAAAAGCGAGGCACTCTCTTCTCTGGTGGCCCCTAGAGGTGGGAAGATGAGTCTGGCATTCTCTGTGGCCATGCCCACCCCTCATGGAGAAAACCCCATTGACAGAGAAGACAGAGAAGGCTGACGGGCTGGGTACGCCTTCACTTCCGTGAGCTATCTTAACAGCCTCCCAAATAGTCCCTTTTTTGGCTTAAGCTAGGTCAAGCTGAGCCAGAATGGTCCTAAGCTAATACATAGCTGCTCAGCTCAAACTCCCAAGTTCAGCCTCACAGACTATAGGAAAAGAAGGGATTTGCACAGGAGTGCCTTCAGGCAGCTGTTGACAGTTAGATACCCCGTCTGGCTTTGGGCCTGATTGGGGGGCATGTGGGGGTCAGGGGGTGATGCAATCATTCTGCCAGGCAGAGCAGCGATCCCCCAGGGCCCACCTCCCTCCAGCTAGGGCTGCCCAGAGGGTGGAGGAAGGAGCCTTCCCTTCACTCCATCTCAGATCCACTGTCTAAAACGTCTCCTCTCTCAAAATCTCTCCCCCGCCCTGACAGACACCATGCCTAAACCCTCGGAGTTTATATATTTGGCTTAAATCTTGAGTCTCCCCTGTAACTGCACATCCATTAACGGTAGAAAATGTGAATCAGTGGCGAGGAGGGCTGTGGACAAATTCGTGTGCCAAGCTCCGACGGGTTCTTTAACATTCCATTGAAGTGGGAAACCAGGATTCCGAGAGTTGGGTGGGAGTCCAGGGGACGTCCACCGTGGTGGGAAACCAGCCACACAGTGGCACCGCTACGTTGGGAGGTGACAGTGCGTCCCTCTGGGTGCTGGTTGTCCGGGACAGGCAGCATGGATGGAGAGCGGGTGCTGGAAGGAGAGCAGACACACAGGGAAGGCACGTTACCAGCTTCTGCTCTTCTTTACTTCAGCCCACGCCTGAGTCTGGCACCCTCTCCACGTTTCCATCTTGGCTGAAACATCCCTGTTCCGCGTTGCGTCTTCCCAGCAGCTCTGATGCCCTCCCTATGTGGGCAGGGGCTGGGTGCCCCTGGAGGGTGGTGTTGGGGCTCTCTCCCATCCTCCGGCTTCATGGGAACAGACAAGAGGGGCTCCCTCCTTCCCTTTGCATTCTCTTCACTAATTGCTGTCAGCTTTACTTCACTCAATGCCAGCAGTTCTCACACCTGAGCATTCATCATCAGACTCACCTAGAGGGCTTGTTCATTCTCAGGTACCTGGGCCCCACCTGCCTGAGCCTCTGGTTTGTGGGTCTGGAATGAGGCCCAATAATTGGCATTTCCAACAAGTCCTCGGAGGGGCGGGGGGGATGCTGATGCTGCTGGTCTGGGAACCGCAGCCTGAAACCACGGGCCTTGCCTGAGAGCGTGTCGGGGGCAGCAATGTCGCAGTCATCACGGCACCCCAGAGCCTCCCTCAGCGCCAGGCACAGAGCAGAAGGTTAGGGAACACTCTTTCACGGAGCTCCCCCACACTACACAAGCCTTGGCCCTGCTGCAGAACCAGGGCTCATGATGGGGGCACCTTGGATCGGCAGGTAGCAGGATAAAAGCAGAAGATATTGCTCTCACTCACCTTCCTTTCCCACCCCAACTGCAACTCCCCATACACACACTCCTTAGCGGAGCCACTGACATCACATGGGCATGGAGTGTGTGAGTCGGGTCCGCAGGTCTGAGGCCCCTCCACGTGTCACTCCAAAAGGACCGTTTCAAGGGGATGAGATCAGGGCACTGTGCTTCTCAATGGTGATGCATGGCCCCCTGGCCCAAGCATGTAACCCCTGCAGGTCTCTGTAACCTCTTTCATGAAATGAGTCCGGAGGGGATGACCCCTAAGTATTTTCCTACATAGGCTTCTGTGGATTTAATTCAGAAGGCAGGCCATCTCCAGTTTAGGAATGGGCTATCTGCTTGTAGCCTGGCTATTTAGAATCTGAAAGAGATTCTTCTCCAGACAGATGATGTTATTTCTGCCCGGTCCACACAATAATTTCTGCCCGGGTTGTTTGTTGAGCTCTTAGTTCTCAGTCACGCTGAGCTAAGGGCTTTGCATACTTTATTTCATTTAATGTGACAACCCCGCTGCGAGGTAGGGAGTTTTAACATTCCCATTTTGCAGATGAGGAAACTGGGGTTCTGAGAGGCCAGAAAACAAAAAACTTTGCCAGAGCCTCACAGATACTAAGCACCAGGGCTGGGGCCTGGATTTGAAGCACAGTCTGCCTGGCTCCAAAGCTACTCTCACCACCCTGTTCTATTATTTCCACAAAAAGTCTATTTTAACCACAGTGCACCTAAAATGCAGTCTAGCCTTTAGGCAGAAGACAGCATTCTTTTTTGGTACTTTTACAATAATAGGCAGAAAGCTTTGCAGTTAAGAGCTCTGAGCCAGAGTCCCCAAGTTCAAAGCCCAGCTCTACCCCTACTGACAGAATGACCTTGGGCAAGTTACTTGATCTCTCTTTCCCATAGCTTCCTCAGCTAGAACAGACAGAGAGAAAGTATCTGTCTCTAGAACTGTTGTACTGAGTGATTAATATATTGAAGTTAGACCATGTGAAATTACTGATAGTCTGCCATATTTGACCTACAAAAAAGTGGCAATTTTAGGCCTAAATATTTAAAGTTCTTAGAACAGTGTCTGGCACACAGCAAGTACTTATGTTAGTGTTGGCTCTCATTCGTATTGAAAATTGCATTGAGAGTTTGCAGGGTCTAGATATACAGTAGGTGCTCAATGATTGCTGGTGAATTTACGTGTTGAGTAGGAGCTGGGATGCCCAGGAACACATCTGTGGCCGTCAGGACTATGCAAGTTCCTCCCGCAGGCAACGAGGATAAGGGCTCTCGGAGTCTCAAACTCCAGGCTCTCTGGCATCACCTTGGCATCAAGCAGCAAAGCTCTCAGCAGGACGGACTGACCCCATAGATGCCACCTTTCTGAAGCAGTCTTTGTCCTCTGGCCATGAAGCAGCAAAGAAAAACCCTCGGGGTGGAGGAGGTGGGAGGTCAGGTCTTGGGGTTTGCTTGTCCTTTGCTTTTAGACAGCTAGAAATAATGAGAAAAGACGGGCATGGGGAGCCAGCCAGCCAGCCCATTCCTCTACTACGAGCGTTTTTCTTTACTAGACCACTGCGGATGGCAGGGAAAATACAGAAACAGCAGCAGGTCTTTGGGAACCAAAAGACAAATGTTATAAGTTAGATGTGATCTACCAGAGGATAATGTTCCCCCAAGTATGGCAGACACACCACCGGTAGCCGCACACAGGGTGGCTTTGTGTGGAGTGTGGGCAAACCTTTATTTCAATAGTTATACATGTTTATTTTAATGCATCACAAACCCTTATAACTCACATGTCAGGCTTTCCATTTCACAGATATTACTTGGGGAGGAGGCTAAATGGATGAAAGTTTTCAAAGGGGGCAGGGATTGATTTGAAAATGTGGTAAGGAAATAACAGCTCCAGTGGAGGTCAGAGTAAGTCAAAATCCTGAGTACGATCAGTGATGGCCGAGGTTAGGGAAACACGAGGAGAGGGGTAGAGAAATATCTGCATATTCCTGGCTTTGGCACTTAGTAGCTGTGTGACAGTGGGCAAGGTATTTAATCTCTATGCCTTGGTTTCCTCATCTGTAAAATGGGAGTGATATTCCTGCCTCAAAGGTGATTTTTTTGTGGGGGGAGGAGGAGTGATCAAATGAGAATGGCTTTAAAATCAGATAGTAATTGAGAGCCTGGCACAAAGTCAGAATTCAGTAGATATTATTTAATACTATTATCATTATTATTCTTAGCCTGCTATACTGTGAGACCTCAATTCATTGTTTTTTTTTTTTAAATGGAAATTGTCAAGCCGTTTTTTCATTCAGTAAATATTTCCTGTATTCAAAACCTGATACTGGTAACTGGGACAAATTTTAAAAGAGAGGGATGCAGGCTCAGTCTCATCCTTCAAAGGGCATGTGGCTCAAAGTTTGGGGGAGGGAGGAGGCAGGATAATTGGTAAATAAGTAATTATTATGTAAAGCCATAAATACTATGAGAGGTGTGTATACAAAATACCTGGAGAGCAAGGAGGAGGAATTCAGCCTAGAAGAACACCATTAAGTCACATGGTCTAGAATCACTTTGTCCAGCAGCCACACATGGCCACTGAGTGCTTGGAACATAGTTAGTGAGACTGAAGAACTGAATTTTCCACTTTCTTTCATTGTAATTAATTTCGATTTAAAAACTGAAGCAATATATTTTTTCTGTTTAACACACTTCTATTGTGTTTGACAGAACCACACTTCACTTATACCATTGAAAATTTAGCATCTGGATTGAGATATGCTCTAAGCATCAAATACAAACCAGATCTGGAAAACTTAGAGCAAAAAAAAAGAAAATTGCAAAATACCCCGTGAATGATTTTTATGCTGATTACATATTGAACGGATAAGAATTTGGATATACTGAGTTAAAAACATCCTATTAGATTTATTCTTAGTTAATGTGGTTCCTAGAAAATCTTAAGTCAAATGTGAAGCTCTTGTTGTATTTCTACTGGACCAGAAACAGAATGCAAATGACATTCCGAGTTGCAAGTTACAGAAGCTCAGGGGAGGGACCCCACTCACATCACCGTGGACAGTTCTCTGTGACAGACTGCAGCAAAGCCGAGAGGGTGTGAGGGCAACGCTTATTTCGGAGGCTGTTCTCAGAGCTGCAGAGGACAGAGATCTCTCTGAGATCTAGTCCTAAGTGTGGGAATTCGGCAGAGTTTCCAGATTTAACAAATTAAGGGGAAAAAAATCTGGCCACCTTGACCTTAGGCATGTAATAGAACTGCAATAAGTCTCATTCTCTTATAAAATCAGGATAAGAAAATATCTACCTTTGGAGTATCTTAAAGGAAAGATTAAGTGTAACCAGTAAGCCTAGCAGGGCACGTATTTAGAAACTTAAGCCTAAAAGAGCTAAGTAATGATAACAAGTTGGGGAACTTTACAAACATGTTCATCTTTCTTGATTTCCAAACACGCCTGGCAGGGAGACTCTCTCCCAGGCTGGTATTAGAGGAGACACCAGCCCCTCGCGCTAGAGATGGATTGGGGTACAGCTGGACTGAGATCTTCCCAAGAGTTATGGGAGGTGGGGAGCACGAGCTGAAGGGAGGCAGGAGGTTAGTTATGAACCAAGTCTTATGTCTTTCTGCTGCCATTGCAGTGCTTTGTGTCAGCCAAAGGGCCACAGCGATTATAACACTACTGCTCGTTGAGAGAAATGTGTACCTTTAGCAGGAAAGAAATGTGTGGGATTTCTTTCTGAAAATAGCTCTATTAAGTAAACTATCACAAACTCAAAATAGGTCTAATTGTGGCATTTATCTAATTGCAGAGAAAAATGTAGTTCCTTTTTAGTAGGTATAGGTAGCTTGCATTTCAAAAATAAAGTTTTTTGTCTTGTATTTTGTTGTTTTTACCCCCAGATTCACCTCCTCCCAGTAAATATTTACATATTACGTTGATATTTACATGTCAGAGAATCAGGAATACTCTATGTCTGGGAATTTCATTTCCCACTACATGATTTGGCCCTCAGAGACACAACTAATATTTTTTTTAACACATGGTTTCTTTCCATCAGAATCAAGTTGAAAGTGTCTCAGGTCAGGCAGGCAAAATCCACTAAGTAAAAACCATTTAAGAGAAAGATCAAGCCAAATTTGCTAATACAAGATTTTTTATTTCTGAGCTAAACAAACAAACAAAACCTTGAACAAACCATGTCAAAATTAAAAATTGAAAAGAACACTGGCAGCCTCCCCATGGGCCTCATTTGGCCTCGCTGAACAAATGACCAAGTCAAAATGAGAAGTACGTTAGGATTTGCCCAAAATCTTTACTTCTTCAACTCAGTTCTCCTGAAAAATTACTGAGTTCACATGCAGGAGGGAACGCACCTAGACTGACCGTGGATGGCATCCCTGGTCCAGGTAGAAACAGAAAAATGATGATTTTAGATGCTAGTTGTGAAAGAACTTCTATAATAGAAGTAATTTGTCATGGAAACCCAATATAATTAATTTAGGATCAGAAGGGGTCATCATGCCTCTCTGGTTGACTAATTTATTAACAGGTCATTTTTACTCGTGCCCTACCTTGCAAATAGTGGTAATAAAAGTCTTAAACAGATGAGAGAAGAACTCTCTGCAGTCCCGTTTCCTTCTTTATAAGGCACTGCATTGCACACAAGCTTCAGAATTCTCTTTCTTTAAGGAGATGGAAGAAGACAATAGAGAGAACACCAGAGTCACGAGACCAAGGTTCAATCCTGGCTTAGCCAGTCATCGATGGTCCAGACCAAGTCTTACCACCTAAGATGGTCCAGCAAAGGTCTGGACCACGTGACCTTTGTGGCTCTGCCATTCTGATATGATGCAGGAAAGGAAGTTCACAAAGGTGTCTTTGACAGGGTTCGGACAAATGGGGAAAAATCCATCTCCAGTCTTTGTTGGTATTGGAATTGAGCTGACAGTTGTCCTGTTATGAGCTGGGACAAAGCCGTGCTCAGGTGTTAGGTGTCACATAGCTCAGGTCCAATCCCACCTGTCACTTTCCAGCTCAATTTCTTCACCTGCATAAAGGGAAAATAATGTACACACTTCATAAAATTGATGCCTGGCACATACTAAGGGCTCAGTAAAACTTAGCCATGGTCACCATGGTTCTAATGACAAAAATGACCAGCAGGGAGTGAAACACATGTCTTCAGTACTTCCTGTGTGTCCAAAACTCCCATACCCCTGCTTCCTTTATACTGACAACACCCCGTACGGTAAGTTGGTCATCCATCTCCCCACAGAGATATAATCACAGAGGAAGAGAATGAGGCTTAGAGCGTGTGCTGGATTCCTGACCAGGTGCCCCACCTGCCGGCCCTGTCAGTTGGAGCAGATTTCTCAGCAGAGCCTCCATTCTCTCATCTGTGAAATGGGAATAAACCTCTGGGTTAATTGTGAATGGTATCTGAGGTAATGCATAGAAAGTGCTTAGTGCTCTGCTTGACACTGAGTCATGACTTTATAAAAGGTTGCTTTTGTTTTAGTTAAGGAAAGTGTCACGCAAAATTCATTTGCACAGGGGCCATCTGCTTATGAGTAGTCGTATGGGGATTCTAACCCCAATGGGAACGAATCCCATATACCTCGGGCACCCAGGATAGAGTCCTTTGCCGTAATCCTCCCCTGGCTTTGTTACCAGTCTCAGGTTGCCTGGCCGTGAGCTCAATCAGAGGGTTATTGGAAGCAGAAAATTGGGGGGCTGCAGCCGGGGGAAGAAACGTACCCCAGGAACGAAGTCCGACCAGCACCCTGATTGCTCGCCGTCACCCAATGCCCCTCACCGCTCCCTCTGGCAGAAGGCTGCTTTCCGCGGGAGAGTCCTCCCTCTTTGTTCCAGCACACGTCGCCCATCGACCGATCAATACGACATCTCATCCTCTAAAACATTCATAACGTCTGCTTCCGAGGACTCGGGGGCCGCGCGCTGCGTGCAGCCTGCGTCACCGTCCCTTTGTAGTAGGTGGTCTTGCGAACCGGTCCCCTCTTTAACAGGCTGCTCGTTTCTGTTCTTAAAGAAAGACAAATTGTGTTTGGGTTGTCAGCACTGAATGACAAGCTTCGGGGGTGGGAGGGGGCGGTGGAGAAAGACGTGGTTAGGTGCATGTGTGCGGATTGCGAGGAGCTGTGTGGCTATCACAGAAGCTCTCAAAATCCCAGACCATGATTTATTTGCGGAATAAAGCTTACCGATATTATCATTCTCTAAAGGTATTTTGATCACATGGGTCCTTTCTTGGAGAAAGAAAGGCTTTTTAATTCTATTTCTTTCCTGGGAAAAATAGCGACAGGAACAGGGTAGTTCGGGGTAGTAAATGCTACGCCGTGCGGCGAACGACTCCAGGCATGTGTTTATCTGCGGGAGGATCAGCTGGCTCGGTGGACAATGGGATGCCGGACCAGCATCGCCGGTCCTCCAGGGTGCATTTCAGGAGACTCCGCACCAAGAACAGAAAGTGGCTGTGAGCGCGTGTCTGTCTCGGGTATCGATCTGCCTGGTGATGCTGAGCGCGAGGGGGCCTTGTCAGAGGTCACCTGAGCACAGCAGACACTACACACCCACAGTGTCAGCTGTCGCTACGGTGCATGCACCCCAGCAGTGGGTGTGAGGGGACATGGGGGTACGGATGACGCATCCTGAAGCCGCAAAGAGCCCTGGTTTTTCTTTTTCCTCCGAACACAAGAATTGATTAATTTTGTACCACTTCCCATTCTCTGTACCATCCCGAGCCTGTCATGAGACTAGATTAATGCGCTGCTCCCTCCATGTGGACTCTTGTTGTCTTGAGAACACACTGCTCCCCGGTCCCAGAGCTGCCTCATGCAACTGTCACCTTGTTCTCACGGCAGACATGCAGGAGGGGACAGAAAGCCTTCCCGCTTTTGCAGGGGACTGGAACATATGAGTGACAGACGAAATCCCCACACATGGCCATTTTAGCACCGAGGCCAGGAGAGAAGAGGGTGCAGGTGGAGGTGGGAATGCGGGCCCAGTATTCCAGAGGCCTCTCTCACTTCCCGCGGTCCTGCCAGGGTTCTGGTGTTATATCCGTGACTCGCTCTTCCTCTCCTGTGCTAATTCCTGCGCCATGAGCTCTGCAGCCATTTTGGAAGCTGCAAGCTGGAAGTTGGATGCGGGCAAGGAAGTTCTCAGAGAATTCCTGGGAGAAGGATGCATGTATCCCACTGCTAGTAAAGGGATTTGTGGGTGTGACGTCCCGCAACGCTTTAAAAATTCATTCCATTTAATGCCTTACAATACAGTGGGAGGGAAATAAGAGAAATCACTTCACCAAGGCAGTTTGAAAGGGATTTTTTTTAACTCCTTTAAGATTTAACATTTCTAAACTCCTTTAAGATGCAAAGCATTTTTGAGAATGTTAGCCTTCACGGTTTCGTTTGCATCTCTCCTTTGGGGCAGAAGGTCATTTTGTCACTGACAGGATTCCTAAAAAAGGCACTATTAATGTGTTGCAATGGGCTCCCTCCCCTTTGAGAAAGCAGCACCGTCCCCACCTGCATCCCCAAGGGTGACATGCACAGTGACCAAGGAAAAAGCCACCAAACAGTGATCGTTAGTTAGTCAGCCTAGGTTGAAGGTGACAAACAGATTTATTACTTTTATTGACAATGGCGATTCCTTTCAGCCGAACAGCAAACTGGTCGCTGACCAGGACATATTTGTGGAGGGCGAGTGACCACTTACCAAGGGAAGTGTCCGTTCCTGAGTGAGCCTTGACTGTATTTTGTAAGCGATTCTGTTCCCCACCTGCCCTCGTGGGCCGGTGCTGGCTCTCTGGCAGTTCACCTGGAGAACTCGGCAGGCCCGTTGGCCTCCAGGGAGGACTCTGAGTGAGTCATCGCAGGAGAGTGTGGGCTTGGTGTCTCTGACTCCGACACGTGTCTACATGCCAGACTTCCCACTCACTGGCTGTGTGATCTTGGACAAGACACCTAACCTCCATCAGCCTCAATATCCTCAACTAGAAAATGTAGATTCGATTACCACCTCATCAGATGGGCATGGAAATAAATGAGCTGTCATCCTCGTTAGAGTCCTCCAGTGCTACCCCATCTCACCCAAGTCGAAGGCCCTGAAGGATACCCGCTCCCCATCACCCTGTGCTCCCTCCGACCTCCAGTGCTCCTCCCCAGACCTCAGCGTGACTCTCTCTCTCACTTCCTTCCTGTCTCAGCTCAGACATTACCTATCACAGATGCCATCTCTGACCAGTCTACGTTTAAACGAAAGGAGTTTCGAGCCCCCATCCCCCACGCCCTAGCATCCCCTAACCCTATACTCTGCTGTTCACTTAGGAGTTTAGTTTCTATGTCTCCCACTAGAGTGTAAGTTTCATGAGCGCAAGGAAGTTGTTTTGTAAACGGCATTATTCTAGGTGCCTAGGACACACCTAACACACAGTAGGTGCTCAATAAATATTTGCTAAAAGTTAAAAAAAAAAGAGGAAGAAATGATACAATTGCTATAATTAGCACAATACCTGGCACATCGCCAGGATAAATGTTAATTGTCCCCATCATCAGTGATTAGGCTCATTTGCACGTCTTAATTCTCACTCCTGCCTGCAAAAACGCCTCTGCAGATGGCCTGCACAAGTCGAGGGCTAGCATTTATGCATCCGAGCCCTGATTGTTCCACTGTGGTCCTCTTCTCTCGGCAGTGGCACTTTTGGAATTGGCTACATTTCCCGGGGGAGCCCTGGCATTGTTGACTAAATTGGCTGATGCAGAAGCAGGGAGACCCAGCCCTGACCCTTCCCATCGTCCCACCTGGTCTCTAAAGGAGCTTCACCATCCTGTCGAAGGCCCTCGTGACTCTGACCCAGTCGAGCCACTAAACCCATCAGGCCCGGCCCCCTCCTCCCACTCCCTACACTCCACTTGCCTGGAGCCTTCCATGTTCAAAGGGAAAGCCCAATCTCTTCCCCGGGGTCACATATCGACAGGCCTGATGTGCAAAGAGACCCCCTGCTCCTGGGGGCCTGCTCAGCAAACACAGAGCGTCCGTGGCCCCCGTGTTCGCTCTCTTTGATAAGCAGGGGCTGAGCAGCTGGCTGGGAAGCGTTGCTGACATATTGATTGACCCTCTTGTCAGGTTGATCCTCTGCCAGCCAACGAACATGGAGGGTTCTAAGTGGCACCCAGCGGGGCCCACACATACCCTAATTACTATTTTAGACAACCCCTATTCCAAGCTGCCACTTTTCCAGCCCTGTAATCTCCCATCCCTGAGCTGGCTGGAGGATTCTGTTACCTGCCACCAATGCCTCTCCCTTTTGCTTGGGCTCTCTCAGAGCCCATCTGGCACAAAAAAAAACAGGCAACTTCACTAAGAAACATATCCCTCTAACTCCAGGTGGGTCTGTTTCTTATTCTTGCTGAAATCTGGGATCTGTGTGTGGTCTGTCCATCCTGCCTGGGTTCACTTTTCAGCACTCGATGAAAGTTTTCTCTAATTAGCCAGAGAGAAACTTTGAGCTGTTGGCTGCCTGCTGTGTTTTGAGTGGCTGATTTCCCAGCTGCCACCTGGATTACACAAGCTTCCACTTGGAGCCTTTCCCTGTTTCATCCTTGCTGACCCGTGGAGCCCCATTGTTCTGTCCGAGGGTCCCTCTGGAGCAGAGCCTGTCAAATCATGATAAATTGTGCATTTTGGCTGCCAGCGGGGGTGAGTAACATTAAGGAGAGAACCTCTCAAACTCATTTCACTTCTGACCCTAAGATGGTCTGACCGGGACCTTTTGGGATGAGATGGTGGAGCATTTGTGGGGAGTGGGAGACGGGACCACCTACTGCATCCAGGATATAAGTCATTGAGGCCACTGTTCACCCGAAATCTTAAGATAAAGAAGCAATAACTCTGGCTACTCTGAGGCTTCTCGGCTTTCTAAATCTGATTCTGAGCGTGGATCACTACGACATAATGTTTAAAGAGCTATTTGTCATTGCCGTTTATAGAACCAAATGTAAGGAGTGACCTTAAATATGTCCTAACTCTTCCTGGCTGGGTTTTGGAAAGGATCCTCACGCTATAAATAATGAACTTCAAGGAATACACAGAGATCTGATGTATAAAAATGGAGTTTCTCACTTTCCTTGTAAGTGACTCTATCAGTCAGGGTAGTCTCAGGAATGCTGCTATAACAAAGAACCCCAAGCTCTTAGTGGCTTACCGCAGTGACGTCTCTTCCTCGTCCTGTATTCTGTCACTGGTCAGCCGTGCTCTGAGCCATGTTATCTGTGCTCAGACTCAGGCTGACTATGTGGCAGAGGAAAAAAAAATGTGCAAAATTTGTGCCACCAGGTCACAGGGCCACATCTGAATTCAAAAAGATAAGAAAACTCAACCCTTTCAGGAAGGGGTTCTGAATATAGAAGATGGTCATTCACCACCAACCATCATGAGTTGCAAGAAAGAGACCAGGTTTGCTGAGATCTTATTGCAAACTAAAATTTGTAAACAGATCACTAAAATATGAAGCAGTCAGCCCCCTCCCCGGTAACCCTCCTACGATTCCAAAATCCCCCTGTCATTAGGCTTCCCAGCATCCACTTCCCTCATCTGTGAGATGGGGATTATGATGGTACCTACCTCAAAGGTAAGCCATGCGTCTTGCTAATAATGTCTTTAGAAAGTCTCATACAGTGCTGGCCATACACTGTGTTCAAGGACCGGCAGCAGATATGGATATGACTAATAATTAAAATGACTTCTCTTTGCAAACGCATCCATATTGTTGCCAGCACTGTTTCACTTCATTCTCTACACCTCTGCATTATGTTTTGTTTTTTATCTTTGAGAATATGATGTCCTTACAGCCCCACTTCTCGACCTCCCTCCATGTGTCATCATCACCTATTCTAATAAACATTTATGGAGTGCCTTCTGCACTCAGGGCACTCTGCGAGATCGTCCAGGGTTACAGATGCTTAACCTCCCTCTGTCCCCAAGCAGCCATTACTCTACCTACGGAGGGAAACCCTTACGACAGGGAAGGGGGAAGATTGACTGACTGATTTCTCAGCCCCAGCCATGGAGCAAATCAGTAGCAGAATAGGAAACAGAGTTTTCATCAGCCAGGAAACTCATTTACTGCACAGCTCCCCTGGGTCTTTATTCTAAGGACACGTCAGTCCATCCCTTCAGGTCAGCAAGACAGTCTCATTTTTTTTTTTTAACTCAAGAAAGAGAGAAGGAATCGCTGATCAAGAAAGAAAGAAAAAAATGCAAACAAAAGCCTATTTCAGACTCTCCTTGCAAACACACACAGACACACACCAACAACAACAACAACAACAAGAGAAGGTGGTTATGCCCCGCTATAATTCTCACTTATTTACTTAACGTTCAATGCAACAACAGAAACTATGCCCAAACATGCATTTCATTTGGGTCCTGTTGCTGCTGCGGGGAAGACTGAGCTGACGCTCAGCAGATTTGGCTTCTCCCCTTCTCCCATCTTCATCTCACTTTCTTATTTTTCTTTTCACTTCGGGGAGTTGTCTGAGAAGTTACTTATAGACTGCGACCCTAACCCTCCTCACCCGATCTGCAGTTTTCTTAATAATTTTCTTGTGATTAAGGAGATGCTATGAAACCCAAAACAAAAAGGGAGAGGGGCAGGCATCTTTGAGCACAGAGGGAACCCAGTTTCATGAATGCTCTCTTTCTGTGCGGGAAGATTGGGGTGTTGTCTGCTCGCTATGCTCCGCACACTGGCGGCTGTGGTTCTGCATGGGATGGCAAGGCTGAGTTCTATAAGCAGGGGAGTCATTTCGACAAGTTTTCATATCGATGGGGCATTGGGAAGGTTGTCAGCTTTGCCTGATGGAGCCACTGCTTCCCCTCGTAGAGGTGAAAAGCAAAGCTTTGTTAGGCCTGGACCCCAGTTGCACCTGTAACACCTGTCCGTGTCTATCTTAAAACACAGAGACCCCTGCCCTGGAAAGACACACATCTCCAGCTCAGCAGCAAGCCGGCTCAAGGCAAGCCCTGATAACCCAATAGTAATATGTTTTTTTTTTAAGAAAAATCATTTTAAAATAGCTAATTCTTTGGCTCCCTTCACCTTGTAATTACAAATCAGAAGCGATCGTTATCTTGAAGCAACCACGATTAGTTTTCATTTCCTGACCTCTGCGCAGCGAAAATATGTCATTATTTGAGACAGCAGAATCTGGTCTCTTCAAGTAAGTGACCTACATATAACAGATAAACTGCGGGGGAAAATTAGATGTTACCTTGACAGAAAGTGTACAGTAAATGTCACTTACTCTTATTAGTATTTATTATCTCGAAGAGTTGCAGTAGCCGGCTTTGCACTTCAGAGTAATGTATAGAAACAACAACACGGTTCTGAGTTAGGAAAGTGTGTAAAAAACAGCAACAACAACAACAAAAAAAACCAGACACTCACACAGGGACAGCTTGCCACCTTAATCTGCAGCCATCAGTCTGAGCGGTATTGTCTGAGGATAGGTTTTTAACCTTAATAGAATGCAGCCTGACTTTAAGTGGTGGTAGGCATGCAGAATTAATTGCTGTGTGAACAATTTCCTAAGCATTGTTAATTGTGTTTCCTGTGGTTAATTGTTTCTCTCATCCCCGCATCTACTCGGAACCTTTCTCTGTCAACAGCCTTTTCTCCCCTGTAGCGCTGGAAACATAGCAACAGCGTCCGCCTGTGTCCGGTTGAAATGCCAGACAGACGCCGTGCGATGATGATTGTTTGGATGGGGAAATATGCAGGGAAATGAACTCCTTAGTTATTCACAAATGAAGCGTTTCTTAGATGAGGGCTTGGAAGGAATGCAGATCATCTGAGACCTGCCTTTCATTGCATGCAAACAGCGCACCAAGGAGCGTCCAAGACAGCCATGTGCTGAGTTTGCTGAAGTACTTGGGGAGTGGGGAGTTAGGACAGACAGACGAACAGGGAACACCAGAAGGAGTTTGTTTGCATGTGGAGGTTGGAGGTGCACCTGGGGGCGCAGCGAGTGTGTTGCAGACAAGCTGGTGTCCCAAGCAAAGACGAGGAGGTGACTCAAAGCTCAGGTCTGCTGAGCTGTGGTGGTCTGGGGGGTGGGGGCAGGTAAGGGAGAAAGAGAGGAGGAATTGTGATATTTGCAGGATGGTGCCCCATTCCACCATCCTTCCCAAGCTGATTCCACGAGGGGTGAAAAGAAAAAGTGTGGATAAGCTTAGAGACAGGGCGTGGGCTTCGTGGTGGGCCAGTGTAACCGCAGCCTCCACTGGCTGCGCTGGTGTTTCTGGTGTTTCGGGACAGGTGTTGTCAGACCAGCCGGCCGGCCCCATCTGGGCAGCCTGGTCTTGAAACCGATTTACGTTCTAAGGATTTGGGGGGAAGCTGTCTTCATCAGTACCCCAGGACTAGCAGTCTGAGAATGGCTGCATCCAGGACGTATGATGAAGCACATCCCCTTTATGGTGACCCCCAAAGAGGCGTTTCCCCTCATGGTGGCACCACTTGGAAGTCCTGGGCTAAATTTCTTTCTCCCTCCTCTGCTCACTGCTGTGGGGGTCCTCTCCTCCAACCACCACCACCCCAGAGGCTGTGAACACCCAGGTCTGCCTGCTTTCTGCATAGAGCTATTCCCTGCATCCTGGGGCAGTCCACTTTTGAACCCACAGCTTCTTTAAAAGGCAGTTACTTGGAAAAGACACCTGGCCCACCCCCTTGACATTTGCATTGCTGAATTATCTATTCATATTTTCATTACTTTGTCTCTTCCTGCAGCAATGCATCTGCTCGGACTCAATTGGCAACTCCAGCCGGCAGATGGACACACCTTTAACAATGGGATAAGGACCGGCTTACCAGGAAACGATGATGTGGCAACAATGCCATCTGGAGGCAAAGGTGAGGTTACAGCTGCTGCTTGCCCTCTTGAGGTCACAGGAAAATTCAGAGCTCTCGCCACAGCTAGTTCAGGTTTGCTAATTCAGAGCTTGGAAGGTATGCAAAAAGGAAAAGAAAGGGGAATAAAAAAACAAAACAAAACAAAAAAACGTGTTGCCTTTCTGAGGTGCCCCCATTAAAAGCTGTTTGCTGTTCCTGTCTGTTAGCTGTGTTTGGCTGGAGACACTCAGAGCTGGCATGGTGCCTGCTCAGAGCAATGTGCATACCTATGCTATCTGCAGCGGGTGGCACGGTCTGCAGCCACTTGAAAGCATCCCAAGGCCTGGGCAGAAGCAGCAGCAACAGCAGCAGCTGGAGTGGTGGCAGCAGCAGCAGGAGCGAGTCCTTCCTAATCGAGAAAGCCCACAGCAGCAGGCAGCACGCACCACACTAGAAGACAGTCTCTCCCGAGGAGAGATGCAGCCTCCCCAGGGAGGAAGCCCCACCTGGCTCAGAAAGAAAAAGAAAGACTCAGCTTCGGGGGAGATACAAATGAGTTTTGACAAGTGGGGGACAAAGCTTCTCTTCTCAGAGTGGGGAAAGGGGACAATAGAAATGTTTGTTGAAGCAATCAGGCAACGGTATTCTTGCAGGGGGAAAAAAACGGTGCAAACACAGTGCTAAGAACGAGAAGAGAAAACGGAACCATGGGGAGAAGGGGACCTGGGACAATTAAAAGATGGCAGTGGCCAGGGACACAGTGAGGTGTGTTTAATTCGGGGTTGAAATCACAGATGAGAGAGATGATATGGTGGGGGGGGGGGTTCCACAAACACAGAATTTTCCACTCTGCCTCTTGGCAGTTCACTCCATGTTTCTCAAAATACCCCACAGGGGTATTTCAAAGGTGGGAAAGGAAATAACATTTATTAGGCACCTGCGTCAGGTTTTGCATCGTATAACGTCAGCAATTCTAAAGGGGAGGAAATTATCTCAGAGAAACTGAGGCCCAGGATGTTTTTATAAACTTACCCCAAATCAAGCAAGTTGGCAGGTATATAAATCAAGACTCAGGTCTGTGCCCTGTGCACCTGCGGGCAAGCTCACTGGAGTTTTCCTTAGATCAGTCATTTTCCAAAGAGAAGATTCCAGAATTTATCTTCCCTTAAGTGTACCTTGGTCATCCTGAGAAGCTAATGTTGCTGAAATTTTTCTCCCCAACGCCGTCCTAACACTTCGAGTGTGACTCTTTTGTCTTTTTATTCAGTCTGTAATAATTGTTCGTCTCATCTACCCTAATAATAACACTAAATTACCTTTAAGTAAGCATGAAAAAGTTTTATCTGAGGATGAAATGATATGCTTTCCATTATCAGGGAACTAAAACTACACCTAAAAATGAAAAGTGTGTTTTGTCTTAACTGGCCATGTTCTGCCTTCACTGACCAAAAAGCCCCAAGCAAAACTGTTGGCCTCAGATTTTCATCCACTCACTTGCAGCACTTGACACCATCTGCAACTTCGGTTTCCTTTGTGACAGTGGTTCTCAGCCCGAGGCTTTTTTGCCTGCCAGGGGATGTCTGAAGACTTTTTTGATTGTCACAATTACAGTAGTTGCAACTGGCCTCTAGGAAGAGGCCAAGATTGAGGTAAACATCCTACAATACACAGGACAGCCTAGGAAGAATTATCTCCTACAGTGAAGGACAGTCTTGCTCAAAACATCAACAGTGCTGCTCTTTGAGTAACCCTGCTTTAGGGGTCTCTGTTATATTTTACCCATAAATGTCCTTGAATCTGCAAGTCTGTACCCAGTCCTGTGAGAAGAATGCGGAATCCACCTTAAAAGTGAATATGCATATTCGATCATCAGACACAGTTATGTGTGCATACACTCTGAAATTATGTACAAACCTTTTTACGTATCGTCCTTCAGAAAAGGGGACTGCCGATAGGCATTAACTTCTATAAACTAAGGTCAGCCATTCCTCCCATGTGTGAGTAAGCTTCGTCCCGATCCCCTATCCCACGTTAGCACCCCACACCAAGTTAGAACTTGAGAGCGGGGCATCTCTAACAAATGAAGAAATACTTTCCATGGTGTCTTGGGAAATAGCAGAATGTTTTCCCCTCAGATACATCGCACGTTCGAAAATGTTGTGTAAGTCACATAACGTCACCAGTTCAGATGTTTTTCTAGTGAGTTACGAAGCAGACAAAACGGTTGCCAAATTGTCATCCAATAAATTCTGTCAAGAAGACTCGTATGAAAAAGGGTGAGAATTAAAAATTGCTTCACGTTGAAGTAAAACGTGCAACATCTCATTTCTGAGCCCCAAAACAGTGCACTTCTGATGACTGAAAGTATCAGTTCTCTTTGTTGACTTACTGTAAAGTTTGATTTAAAACACTCTAAAGCAGGTTTTTGTCTTCTCACACTCCACTAACTCTTCTAGAGAAAGTGACCTCAGGTTTAAATTTCTTTAGCCAGTGACCTCCCCCTCTTCCCCGCTCCCTAAGTCTATACATTTAGATAACCCGAATCAATTCTAATTAACTAATTTTCTAGTGTTTCAAAGAGACAATCAAGAAATATTGGCAATAAGCTAATTAAATAACACCCCCTCCATTTTTTTTTTTTTTTTTTGGTGTGGTATACAATAATCCTTCACTTTGATAATGTTTTAATCAAGATACACCACCCATTGCCAGGGAGGGTAATCTTATGAAGCAATTACTGGTAAGTATCCAGCAGAACCAAATTAAAATGTAAGTCCCATCTAAGATGGCACGTCAATAGAGATTTCATTACCTGCTCCTTAGAGCTCTTATATTTCTCGGCTTTGGAAAGAAAACTAATAGGCAGGGCAGCCCACACTCTCCGAGATGTTCGTGGAAACAAAGCCCTTGATTAATTAGTTAGGAGAGTGTGTTCTTTGGCCTTTGTCTTCCCTTTTCCATTTGTTGTTGCTCATGGTTTATTTTTTTTTTTCCTTCATGCTCTCTTTCAATTAAACCTTAACGTGGTCGGTGGTTGGGTTTCACATCAAGAAAAGGGAGTCCACAGACTGCCAGGATCACTCAGCATCTCGCGTGTATTTCTATGTTAAAAGGAATGAACTCATACATCTTCATTACACGAGCACGCCGCACTCTTTCTATAGATCTGGGATTAGATAAGCCTTGAGAACAAAGATTCAATACGGTGCTCTGACCTGGTCAGATAACATAAGGGAATCCGGTTTGATTGGCTAGGCCCAGAGGCAAAAAAATACAGGAACTTTTAAAGGGCACCTTGTGTGTAGCCAATTTGCTCACTGATCTTAAGAACGAATAAGCTCCCAAGTAGAATTTCATGGATCAGTCTCAAAGCCTGTCACTCATTTCAAATTCAAGGTATCCTTTATATCAGGGGTCAGCAAACTACATATCATGGGCCAAGTCTGGCCAGCTGATTGTTTTTTTGTTTTTGCAAATAAAGTTTTATTGGAGCACAGCCACATTCATTCATTGCCTGTGGCTGCTTTTGTACCACAACAAAGCAGTTGGGTAGTGGCAACAGAGACTAGGTGGTCCATAGTGCCGAATATATTTATTATCTGGTCCTTTACAGAAAAAGTTTGCTGACAGCTCTTTATCATTCACAAGCCCATTTCTGCCTTCCTTGGTCTTTCTTGTAATTACACAAATTATAGGAGTCTAGGGAGAGGAGATCAAACTTCCAATACATCAGTTTTTCCTTCTTGACCAAGAGTTAGGTAGAATACATTCTTAGTAACTTTGCACTGACAGGTCCTCTGAAATAATAGGACTCTGGGGTTGGTCCAGCTGCAAACAACAAACCACAGCTCCATCCCTTTGCAGCTGTGCGACCTTAAGCAGGTCACGTGTCCTCCCTCAGCCTCCAATTCCTCATCAGTACAATGGTACCCCCACCATGAGCCCGCTGTCCAGCATACATGAGACAACTCTTGTAAAACACAGTGTGCGGTATCAGGTACTTAACAAGACATGCCTGGATATGAGTTGTCCCTGACGTCATCAGGACATCTCAGCCGGTGCTGTAACAAGCCTCTGTGGGTTGGCACGTCTTAGGAAGTTCTGTATTTTCCAAAGGCAAAAGCTGCCTTTGTCAAGACGGACTATTGTGTGTAGCTTCATCGTTGTTTTGTTGTTGTTGTTGTTGTTGTTTACCTTCTGAGAATGAGAACAAACCCAAATAAAGTCTCCTTCCCAAGCAGTTGCTTTGCAAGGTCAGTGGGAAGCAGGACTTCCCATTCAAGAGGGCCGATGTGACAATGAGCGGGCCCGCTCGCGACCACGCTGTTTGTCTCGCTGCCGCGTGAGTCCCATCCCTGCCAGCCTGTTTTAAGCCCCACCGTTCTCGGTTTATAACTCAGCTGTAAACATTTATTTGTGCCTGGAGCACATTTCTTTCCTACCATTTGAAAAAAAAAAAAGAAAAAAAAATCAGGATTTCCAGATGGTATGCAAGTTGGAAAAAAAAATGGCAAAGACTGTTATTCTGTTTAGAAACATGTTTTTCTACACTTGCCCTTTCAGCAAAAACTTCATTATGATTTTCACTAGTTGGCTTAGTGCACCGTACCAGGAGCCAGATTAGTAGGGAGGTTGGTGATTCTTCCTCTGGCTCTTGTCAGCCTCTCAGTGAACACAGCCCAGGGTTTCGAAATGATCACCTCCCTACATAAGGCTTTTTCAAAGTCGGTGAAGTTCCCAGAAAGGCAAGGGGTCATTATTGGAGCCAATCATTACGATGCAGCATGTCTACTGACAAATACACCAATCACCTACGTAGCGATGTAGCAGCTCCCCTTGTTTTGGAGGCCATGTTGTTTACCAGTGTTACAGATGGATCCCACTGAAGTGCCTCGTGTCAGTGGATTTTAGCTTCTGGTTGTCACCTGCAACCATTGTGCATGGCACCGCCAGGGTTTGCCCATGCTCATCTTGCCTCTTCTGCCTTTCCGAGTTGCCTTGCACACCCAGAGACTGGTCTCTGCTCTCTGCATGAATACACACCTTTCTGCATCTTTTGCACTCACGCCAGGATCCAGAATACAGTCAGTGTCGTAGATAGATGAGCTTCAGTATTGGTCAGTCCCAGCTCTACCACTTAAGGGGTGTGTGACCTTAAGCAAGTCACTTTATTTCCGTGGTTTTCCCATCTGAAAAACAAGAAAAAATCATAAAGATATTAAGAGATTACACGGCAAGTGGTAAGCACCTAATCAATTTTAGCTGCTATGATACTAATAAACCGAACTACAAATTAATGCAGAAGCAAACCGCCTAAACAGTCAGATATATAAATATCTGTTAACGCTCTTAGTGACAAAGGGTGGACCATTTTTATCCAAGGCGACAAATCGAGGTTTTAAAAGATGAAAGGCAACGTACTTTTATAAAATCCTTCAGTGCTTGCGGTCCCAGGCACCGAAGGAATTTATAAACACTATTATTGCTGTGTGATGCTGTGGGCACATCACAGGAGCCGTGGCACTCAGGATGGAAATCTTTTCCTGAGAAAGAGCCAGCCAGCCGCAGGGTGGAGGCTGACGGGCTGCTGAAGGCTCCGGGGAGCTGTAGTCTAAGGCAGTGAATCTATTGTCCTTTAGAGAATCTTTTTGCCCCTCTCTCGGTTAAACAGAACCCTCAGATGCTTGTCCTGATTCCCCAATAAATGGAAACGAGGTGTAATGACTGAGGCAATCTTCTGAATTCAACTTTATTTGCAGTAGATAAAAATATGTGAGGCAGAATAATCTGCAAGGCAGATTTATGCCAAGGTGCCTCCGGAGTTCAGTTAAGTTTAGCAAGTATTAATATGAGGCTTCATTTCCCTGCTATGACTGTGAGTCCATTCCCTTTATCACTTGTTTGGGGAATAGTCTTGCTGTTTCCATAAATTAATTATGGCAACGTTTTCTGAGATGATTAGCTCCTAATGTGGCTATGGAAGGCTGTCAATTTGCTTGACATCCGTCTTATTTAACCGGTTGGAATTTTAGGTGCATGTTTCTGCAATAGGCAATAGCTCCACATTTACATGAGCAATCGTCCATGCTCTGTAGAGGTGGGCTCTCCTGTAAAATTGATCATTAGAGTGTTGCTTCGAAAATCCCAGAAATCTCATCTCCGAGCTGGAGATGAACCAGCCAGAACCATCATGTGTTAAGTAAGCATCTGCTTCTGAGGGCAGAATGATCAAACATCTTCACTTGTCACTTTGAGCTCACAGACAGAAAAGCGAGTTTGACCTAAAAGCTGCAGCGCTGGGAGACGTGGGCTGGGCTCGATCTTGCTTGCCAGGACACCGTGCTCGGTCATCACCTACAACCCCAGGATGGTGGCCAGACTTTCACAGAATGGCTATTTGCTTCCTCTCTTCTTGATGCTGCCAATCCAAGCCTGAATGGAGTCCTTGGGACCCTGGGCTGCAGGCTGCTGAGATAAGGGATGATGGGATTATAACATACACCTCAACTTCGATGATGACCAGAGATTACCTAGCACGTAGTAGATGCTCGATAAATATTTGTTGCATGAACGTGTGAATGAATGACTCACCTGACATTGCTTTGGACGTTATAAATCATTATTAAATAAATAAAGTCTGGCTGCTTTTCACTGACACAGGTTACGCAGAGGTCTCCACCTGAGAAGCAGATAAAGCACGCATCAATACTTGTCATTTGGACTGAATGAACTTGCGACTTTGTTTTCTCTGGCTATAGCACCTTAATTCAAGTGACGGGTCCCTCCCTGTCTGCAGATGTATTGACTGCTCATTGTATGTATATTGATTTTAGCTGCCCTGGAAAATGACAGCCTAGTTCATGAAGTCCCATCCCATCCCTTGGCCCATGGTAGCGAATTGTGCCTGCACAAGGCAGCCTGTATTTTAAATTACACCATCACAAATTTGTCCTCCAAATCTGGGATAATTACGGCTATTGTTAGGTAGCACAACAACGGAATTTGAAAGCTGTAGAAATGCTTCCAAGCCAGGTATTAGATAGGTTACTCTGGTTAATCCTCAGAAGAACCCCCTTGTACAGATGAGCGAGCAGACTCAGAGAGGGGGAGTGATTAGCCCAAAGGCACACAGCTAGGAGTTGTCGGCTGGGATTCCAACCCAGGGCTGATCAACACAGCGATGCAACATTGCCTTCTGAGGGCTCAAAACTTCTCGGTATGAGGATACCCACCCTGAAGGTACAGAGAGAAACCTCAGTTACTTTATTTCCTTGATGCCTGTCTCTCAGTGGCAGCCTGTTGGGGACTAGCCGTGTGTGTGTGTGTGTGTGTGTGTGTGTGTGTGTGTGTGTGTGTGTGTGCGCGCGCGCGCGCGCGCATGCGCGCCGTGGCTCATGGCTCAGAAGGGCCCAGAGTCAGGTCAGTTTGCCTGATGCCACTGTCCCCTTTGACCTGCGAGAGCAGCACAGCCCTTCACTCCTGGACACCAGCCCAGGGACTTGACCTCCAGGGACAAAGTCCCTAAGATGGTTCCCAGCTCTGCCTGTAGCAATTGGCACAAGCCACCTTTTCTTCTTAGCTCTTTAAGTCAGTATTTACAAAAAAAGGTGTTTTTTTTTCATTTTCATTCTTTTTAAAATTACAGAAGTTATATGCAATTATTTAAAAAAATTTTCTTTTAAGTACGTAGGATAATCTTTGTTTTCTTTTGCTACAAAGAATATTAGTGTAACGATTAGGAAATTCAAATATGATCTGTAAATTAGAGCATTGTATCAATGTTAATTTTCTGTTTTTGATCGTTATACTGTGGTTCTGAAAACAGAATGTCCTTGCTTTTAGAAAAAAAAAAACTCATAGAAGTATTTAGAGGTGAAGGAGCACCCTGTTTGTAACTTATTCTCAATGTTTCAGAAAAAAATATATACATTATGTGTTTATATATGAGGGAGACCATGAAGCAAATGGATATAATGGTTATGGAGAAGGATATGCAGAAATTCTTTGTACCTTTTAAAATATTTTTTTCTATAAATCTGAAATTATTTCAAAATGATATATGAAATATATATATATATGTATATATATATATGGAAAGTGAAACACCTCTTTGCAAAAGTATAATTCAATTGCACATCTAGAGAATTTAGTTTGGAAGCATTTACTAGTTTTAGCACTAACAATAACATGTTAAATGAATTGAGTTGTATTTTTAAAAGGTAAACACCTTCCACCTCCTGCCAACACCACACACACACACACACACACACACACACACACACACATACACACATACACACATTCTTTGTAGCATATACCCAGAGGTGACCCTTCCAACTCACTCTCTAGACCTCAGTAGACCCCAAAGGTCCAAACCACTGTTATGTAGGTAAGGACACTGAAATCTTGGAAGCTAAACCAGCCAGCTGCTTAGTGGCAAGGATGGGAGTTCAACCATATCATCCACTTACACACCTGCCCTTCCACAAACGTTTCAAGGTCATTCAGTATCAGCATTAACCCTTGACTTCCAGTTGTTACTTTAAGAACCTTTTTTACTACACTCCAGCTCCCCTGGTTTGTTTGCTTATAAGCTTTTACACAAAAGATAAATTAAGAGTTTTACTCGTGAATTTTCAACAGGATCCGTGAGGAACTTTCTTTTAAATTATAAATATCCCCATAGAGCTTTTAAAAGATAATTTTATTTAAAAAAAAAAGTCAGCTTACATGCAACTTTGCAAAGTGAATCTTCCTGAAAATTCTCATTTTACCCAGTAATTACAGGGGTTGTGTTAAAATACGCCATCAGACGGGCAGGTAAAACTCGATTCAGTTCAGCTAGCATCTGTGGGGCGCCCGTGGTTGCCAGGTGCAAACCACAGAGACCCCAGAGATGAATTCGCAGCTCTGCCTGACCTTGGGGAGCACAGTGTGTACTAAGAGAGACGTAGGAAGACAGACAAAATCAATTCCAGTCCTGACAACAGGTGCTACCGTAGTTACGTGTAACTGCTATGGAACTCGGTGAAAGAAAATATTTTTCTGGTTGGGGGTGAGGAGCATAAAGAAAAAGAGAGCTCTAGTGTGAGCATGCAGGTGACCTGGACCTTAATTTCATTGTTACTCACTACGGCACGTTTATCAATGAAGTAAGCTAATCAATAAAGTAACCATATTGGCTTCCAGAAGGTCCCATCAAAAATCAGTGCTGGGAACAGATGCCGATTCCCAAATTTAAGTTTATTCCATAGTTAAGACTCTTCCAGAAGAATTATTCTATCTTCTTTCTCTTGATAGGTCAGTAGGTAGGTAAGTAGATAGATAAGTAGATAGGTAGATGATGATGATATTTAGATAGATAGATAGATGATAGATAGATAGATAGATAGATAGATAGATAGATAGATAGATAGATAGATAGATGATAGATAGATAAATGATAGACAGATGATATTTAGATGATAGATACACATATGTATACATATATACACATATACATACATATATATCACATATACACACAATGTTTTCTTTTAGAAAATCCTTTATCTGAAAAGAAAGCCAAATGCTTTCCCATGTAGCATTTCATTCTTTTATTTAATTCAATGTAACTAGCTGGCATTTATTTTACTGTTATTATGTGCTAGTCACTGTACAAAGCCCTTCTTTGTGTATTTCCATTTGTTACTCCTACCCTATAATTATTATTATTCCCTTTTTATTTAAAAAGAAAAAGAATGGAGGCCCAGAAAGGTTAAGCAAATTACTGGAGGTCACACAGCACAGAAGAACCAGAGCCGGAGTGTGGACCCCATTCTGTCTGTCTGCAGAGCCTGTATTTCATCACCCAGGGGCACTGCCTCTCTGGTGGATGAAACAGGAAGGAGCGAAACATCTGAACTCTTAGGGGATGGCATAACAGCAGACAAGGCAGTTTGGACTCACTGGTGGTAGCAGCTAATTTACTGAAGTCGAGGTCCTGAATTGGGGGGTCTAGTGAAAAAGGGGGGTCCCACTGCTATACGAAGCAACCCCCTGCAGCCTCTTGTCCAAATTTCTGCAGAGACAGCGCTGTCCGGAGGCCAGCTCCCTCATGAATCTCCGGCGTCCTCATTTGGCTTGACATTATCAAAATCCATTTAGGTTTCAACAGTAGATTAATGGGTTTGTAGGTGCTGCTTTCCTGCTACTTCTTCATATCCCGTCATTAACCCAGGAACCCTGAAAGCCCAGCGGACATGAAGGAAAACCCATCTTAATAAGTCTAAAGATGAATAATTTCTTTAAAAAAATTTTTTTTTTATTTTTAATGCACTTTTTTAACTTATTGCCACATTATGATTCCTGGGGTTACTTTTGGTCACTATCAAAGGCCCCCTAAATCCATTCTTCCCTAGGGGTCTTTTTTACTTTTTTTCTTTCTTACTGGATTCTTTTTATTATATCCCGTCTCACAAAAGGCCCTGATTTGGGGACAGGACAGAGTCTGTCAAAATCAGCATATTTAAGTACAAATTAGTTCCCAATTTATAATAGTCAGAGCTTCTGATCAACTGGTGATAATAAGTATTTTCCCCTGGGCTTGTCATTGTTTCAGCAAAAGAAACAACACTGAATTTAGGCTTAGAGCCTTATAGATTAATAAGAATGATAATAATAACTAATTTTTATTTAGTATTTCTTTCGTGCCAAAAATTATTCTGAAAGCTTTTCATGGATTAACTCATTAAATCCTTATAACAACCTGATGAAATAAATGATCATAGTGTCCCAACTAGACAGCTAAAGGAACTGAGGTGCAGAGAATTGATACACTTAGTAGCTGGAATTTGAACTGAGGCAGTTTCAGCCCAAAAAGAGTCTCTGCTCTCCTGTACTAGTCAGTATTTCCTCCTCCCTTTATAGAGGAGTGGTCCACGACCATTAGCCAACATAAAAAATGTTTGCGGAACAAACCATGGAGTCCCCGTCCAAAGATCTGAGCCACTCAGGACTTATTAGTTGTTTTTTTCTTCTTAACGGTGTTATGTGATGGAAGCTTGCACACTTCCCTAAGGAGTCCGTTCCCCAGTTTTATTATTCTAGAGGTCAAGAGTTTCTTCTTCAGGTCCAAGCCAGTGCTCCTCCTCCTTTATTTTAAGCCCCCGTTGACTTTTTATTGATCCATGATTGAACTACACACAAATGAATCATCACCTCTCTTCTTAAATAAAAAAAACAGAAAAAAGTAATAATAACTTCAGACCCTCAAGTCACTCTGTGGTGTTCCTTTATAATTTAGACACAGAAAACCTCCAGAGATCCAAAAACGTTACCTCTTCATCTTACAGATGGAGACACCGGCTCCAAGGTCATGTATGAGTCTCGTCTTGGCAGGGTGGCTGGGTAGGCAGCGAGCCGTGTCTCTCAAGCCAGAGAGCTTCACTGACCCTCACACCAGTCTTCAGCAATCTCATGACCTCTCCGACCACCCACACCGTTTGCAATGTGCCGTGGCCAAAGATAGATAACATTTTCAGAAGAATCCATCTCTCAGTGCAGAGAAGAATGTGTGGCCACGCCTTTCCCCGCTGGGCCGAAGAAGTTTTCAGATTCACAAGGCCATCAGAGTGACCAACTGAACAATGAAAAGACCCTCAAAACAAAAATGTCTGTCATTCTTTCTGTATCTGGTTTCAATTAATTAACTTAGACATTCTCAAGAAGATGGAAGGTGGATTTTTTTTTTTAATTAAGCATCTTTTTGAAGGAATCACAAATGGTTCCAAGAAGGTTTTATTCCCATTTTACAGATGAGGAAAACAAGCCTCTGAGAGATTAAATGACTTGCTTTTCTTGGATAGCTACCAGTCACTCCCAGCGTTTCCTTAATTCTGTGATCACAAAGGAAGCCAGCTGCCCTTGGAAGCGTAGGAGGCACTGGTGGTTTATTGTTACTCAAAACTCCTCTTTCAAAACAGATATTTCTGGAACTGCTGTTGTTAAAGTTTTGACGGATGCTGATTGTGGGCAATTGATATTTGCCATATAAGCCATTTTAAATAGTGTTTGCAGAGACGCTTCCCTGTCACCGTGAAAGGGGTGTGGTTTCCACATGGGTCTTAGCTCCCTCCCTCCTGCTCAAGGAAGGGGTCACGCCCAGCACTAGTCACCCTGAGATTAAGTCCCGTTTTTCTATGGTACTTGATTTGCTTTGGACTGATTTTTGTTTACTGTTGCTTCTTTTTTAATTTATGGAAATGTCAGAGTGTATTGGACTTGTTTGTGACTGGAAAGAATAATTAAAGGCTGCAAGAATCCAGCATGGTGCCAAATTAATATCACTCTCCCCTCCCCTGATGATACTTTTTACATCTCAGTCACGTGAGGGGGTGTCGGAAGCTTTACATGGACTTAGCAGACTCCAGCTCTTATTATATGTGATCAGTAAAGAACAGCCTCAGAAGTTTTAGAAATCATTATACCAGCATTTCAAATGCCCTGGGGTAAGAGTTTATCGCTTTGTGATTTAATACATAAATGTTTTAAGCCGTGACTTAAAGAGAAAGTTGCCATGAGTGTAATCTTAATACTTTTTTTTTAATCCTGGAATATGATTAAACAGACATGTAGAGCCAACTAATGTAGATGAATGTCACCAACTTGATCTCTATTCTTGTCCTCCAGTGCCCTGGTCCTTGAGAAACAGCAGCATAGACAGCGGCGAAGCAGAGGTTGGGCGGCGGGTGACCCAGGAGGTCCCACCAGGCGTGTTTTGGAGATCCCAGATTCATATGAGTCAGCCCCAGTTCTTAAAGTTCAACATCTCCCTCGGGAAGGACGCTCTCTTCGGTGTTTACATAAGAAGGGGACTTCCACCATCACATGCCCAGGTAGGACTATGCTTGATATGACCACGAGTTAAAAAAAAAATTAAAAAATAAAATAAAATAAACAGTTCACACCAACTAGGAGGTCTAGAATTAAAGGACGGAGAATAGCAAGTGTAGACAGGGGTTGGAGAAGTTGGAACATTGGTACATTGATTGGTAAATTGGTTTATTGCTGGTGAGAATGTCAGATGGTGCAGCCACTGGAGAAAAGAATGTGACAGTTCTTTCAAAAAGTTAAACATAGAGTTATTATATGACCCAGCAATTTAACTTCTCGGTATAGACCCACAGAGAACTGAAAACATTATTTCTCATAAAAACATGTACGCAGATGTTATAAAGCATTATTTATAATAACCAAAAAGTGTAAACAACCCAAATGTCCCCAAACTGATGAATGGATAAACAAAACATGATATATCCACACAGTGAAATATTACCCAAACATAAAAAGTAATGAAGTACTGTTATATGCTACGACATGGCTGAATCTTGAAAGGATTATGCTAAGTGAGAGAAGCAGAATATGCAAGGCCACATATTAGGAGTTTCCATTTATGTTGTCTAGAATAGGCCGATCCATAGAGGCAGAAAGGTTAGTGATTGCCAGGGGCAGGGAGGAAGGAATTGGGACTGACTGCTGGTAGGTATGGTTTTTATGGTGGGGAGGAGGGGTGTAAATGCTTTGAAATTAGACAATTGTGATAGTTGCATAACATGGGGAGTGCCCTAAAAATGACTGGATTGTGAAATGGTGGAATTTACATTATATGAATTATATCTCAAAAAAAAAAGGTAATATCTCAACCTGATGAAGTCGGCTTTGCTAAACCTGGAGGTGAATCCTTGGGTACATTCTGTGTAGGCCTTCCGGTTATTGGATTAACTAGTTAAGTGTCACTAGGAGACGACCCACTGTATAAGAACAGTGTGATGGGACACTAAACAAAATTCAGCTGCTATCTCTCTTTGCCTCCCTGCCCTTCCCTGTACTGAGTTCCTTGGAAAGTCTTTGGCATGGGAAAGTGAGCATATTCCGGAGTTGGGGATGAAGAGATGGGTTACATTATAGATATCATCGTTTTTCCTCTGATCCCTCCTTTCATTTGTCCTCATAGAGATTTTGTTGTATGTACCACTTGGGATAAATTAACACCCAGAGAGCTTGGTTTTCTTTTCCAGTAAGAATTATATTTCCTGAGGAAACCCAAGTCAGGTTTCCCCGCCTCATTTGCTTTCAAATCCAGCAAGTACATAAAGAAGTCTGTTAGGAAAATACTCCAGGAGAGGGAAAACATCCTTAACCGCCCATTACATCTAGTCAAAGCTGACTTTAAAATGTGTTGGAAAGGTATTCGTCTAGAAAATGCGATTGGAAGAATTTAAAGCTTTAAACCCATTGGCAAATATAAAGCAAGGAGGCCGCCATGTTTTTGTCTTCAGCTCACGGCAGACATTACTAATCAATGACAGTACTTTTTCCTCACTGAGCTCAGTGCACCGATTCATCCAACAGAACCCTGAAGGCAGCCACGAACAGCTGTTGGCTCTCCAGATGGAACTTATTTGCAACCCCACCTTACAGCCTGACATGGTCGATACAAGGAACTTAAAAGGACAATTTCTTTTTTGAGCAGGGAGGGCTGTGGAGGTTTTTATTACCACACACAGCCATGCTATATAGGAACCCATATGGGAAGTGGTAATCAATATGACCTCCATCCATCCACCCAGAAAAATATTTGTTGATCTAAGCACTGATTATCCCGAGATGAGTTAACATAGGCCTGACCACGCAGAACTCCTGATGCAAAAAAGCACATCTGCTCTTCAAAGAGTTTCCCAGGAGAAAGAGAGGGATTCAGCTGAGTGGGATCCCCGAGGCCTTTCTGTAACTTCTGGCCAGTGTCAGGGTGCTGCTCTGGGGACTTATGCAACTTGTGAGGTGATCTCCTTGACCTTTAGGTTCCACTGATCCTGCTGTAGCATAAGGAAGAATTTGCAATGGTGAAATCTGCTTAATGGCAGTATTTGAGTAAGTGTGAACATCCCCCTGGACACAGGCGAGCAAAATTTTCTCCTCAATTAGATACAAGGAGCTTTGCTGGTTAAAAACGGTTCCCCAACGTGGTTTCAAAGTATGGTTATCCCCCTTCCCTTGCATGCTCTGAGAAGCTAGTATCACGGAAAAGCCAGTGATCACAGCGAGTCAAGTAGATAAGTCTCTGTAGCTGCGTGACAGTGGACAACTGGCAGAAGCCTGCTCTACCCAGTTTCCCTGCTGTTCTGACAGTCAAGACTCAGACCCTCAACGTACATGTCTTGTCTTCTTTTGTGGATACACCACTGTCCATCTCCTGCCACGCCAGTGATTGTTTCAGTGATCGTCCTCTCAAAATAGCTCCCCTCCAGGGACAGTCCCATCACATTTCAAGGGAAGAGAAACGAAGAGGCATGGGCGGAGGTGCCGTTGGGTTTCAGTCCAGCTGCCAATTTGGGAGTTTAGCACGTGTCAGAGGGTCAAGTGAGCGAGACGCGGTGCAGGTGCTTAGACATGCACGAGACAGGTACAGTATAGGGGCGCTTCTTTAAAAGAAGAAAGAAAGGCAAAAAAAAAAAAAACCCCGACTCCTTACACATCCTCACATCCGTTCACTGTCATTACATGCATTCATGTCCATTTGATGAGCTACATTTCCTCCAGGAGACAGCGCTCAGCTTCTTGCAAGGGATAGGTGACTAACTCATTATAGAATTTTTCATTTCTATTCGCATGTCCTATCAAGGAACATAAGTTCTATAGGGATTGGCAGTCTAGCCAAGGTGACTCATTCGAGCTGGGAAGGGAGAAAGAGAGAGAGGTGGGGAGGGGAAAGAATATGAAATTCTATTGGCTGTGTTGCATGAAATGGCTGTGCTTAAATTTTATTGAGTACCCATCTCTGACCAAGAGCCTACAAGCTTTAGTACCCATATTCAAAGATATTAAATACAGAGAGAATCCTTTCTGCTTAAATTTCCCAAGAATCAGAGAGTGTCCCGGCTGACTTTTTGAAAGTGGCACGAAGCAGCGAGGCAGAGCCAACATGGCACAGGGGACAAAGTCCTGGAATAAAGGGAGAACTGAGAATTGGAGCCTCTGCTGCCCATTAGCCAGGTGACCTTGGAAACACCCTCTCGTAGCCTCAGTCTGTCTAACTGTGTACCTGCCTCACCGTTCTCTTGTAATTACACAACAACAACAACAAAGGTAGGATGAGAAAACATTTTGCAGACTAAGGCACCATGTAAAGATATCACATTGTAAGCGTTTCATTATGCTAAGAAATTCTGTGTGTCATAGGAAATACTGTATAGAAATGGGCAATTAGGTAACTACAGCTCTTGAAAATAAAATTAGTTTTCTAGTTTTTTCTTATTAAAGAACAGGTTGTTTTCATCGAAGAAAAAAATTTAAAAACACGGAGAAACAAAAGGAAGAAAGTAAAAAAAGAAATCCACAATTTAAAAGCAGTTCCCTTCTGCTAAATGTTTATGTAGTATTTTTGATACAACAAAACAGATCATTTGCAGTAAAAACAAAAACAAAGGAAAGAACACCACCAAAAAAAAAAAAAACCCTCTACATTTAAGTGGTTTAAGACGACAGAGGCTATTTCTTGTCCGTTCCATATCAGTGGTTCTCAACCAGGGCAATTTCACCCCACCCTGGAGTCATCTGGCAACGCCTGGCAATATCTTTGCTGGTCACCCTGGGAAGAGGTCTCTACTGGGAACTCGTGGCTAGAGACCGAGGATGCTGGTAAACACGCAGGGGACAGCCCTCCACAACGGGAAATTACCCGGCCCAAAATGTCATACATGATAAGGTTGGGAACCCCTACTTTGCTTGTTCATTTGGGGTGACATTGGACTTTGCTCAACGTCAACCTCATTTAAGTGACACGTATCATTTAAGCCCTTCGCATATGGACCACACAAGTCATATCCAACTTCAGTGGGGGCAGGAAGTATAATCCCGTGACATCCCTGGAAGTAGGAGCTCCAGATAGGTCAACGACAAGCCCTAATGACTTATAATAACATGTCGGGGGACCTGTCCTCACAGCTAGTCTTTGTATACAGCCTTAATTCTTTTCCCAAAAGTTTCCCTTAAAGATTTTATACGAATTGCTGAATTGTCTTGAAAATTTTCCATCAGCAGCAGTGTGCAAATAAATGCCCCTTTTATTTACTTGAACCTTTGCATAAAATGGGTCTTATCATTGTTTCCTCTTTGTCAGTTTGAAAGATAGATATTATATATATATTTTTTTTTTTTAGTGCAGCATTTTGACACCCTGCATTGCATTTTTTAAGACCTGGACCCCCCCCCCAAAAAAAAAAAAAGAAGAAGTTGATTTAAGCCAGTCATAACTGACCAGCTTGAATTCTTATGGGGATGGTGTATGTAAGGAAGCCTAGAGCATCTTGCCAGATTTTTTGAAATCTTGCAAACAGTGTCAGATTCACTCAGCCCCAGTTGTAGAGCGGAAACAGATCAGACTTTACAAAAGGAATAATAGCCTGACCTGGCTATCATGCTAAGTGTCAGAGAACCCTCAGAGGCTGATGCTGCCAGCCAGAAGCTCGGGTGGAGAAGGCAGAGTGCGCAGGTGAGTCTGACGTTTCACCGGTGATGGCTGCTCATGGATCCAGTTGAATGAAAACCCTTTGTGAGTACAAGTCAGTTATCGGCAAATTAGGTACGTGATTAACCAGAGACAGCAAGAGGCAGTTGGTGCTTGAGAGCCCACCGAGACTTCACCTTCTCCACAATCCTGTTTAGCAAATATTAAAAATGCCTACTTCATCACTCAGACTGATGGAGCCAAGAGCCCAGTGACTTCCAGAGGCAACCAGGAAGACTAGGGTGGGCGTACAGCTCCAGGGGATTGATGAGAGGGAGGACCGGATGATGCTAAGACAGAAGCAGATGCTGTCAGCCCCAATGCCGTACATCAGGACGTGCACACTCACTCACAGATGCGTCTGTGGAGTGGGAAGCAAAATTATCCACACATTTAACAATAGAAGGAAAACTAGGAGACCACAAATTACCCCGTGATCATTCCAAATCAATGCAAATATGGCAGATCAGGCATGTGTGGACCAAGATACAATGAGCTGAGCCAGCATTTCTGTGTGTTCTCATCAGCAGAATTCCCCTAAATGACCCTTTTTTAAAAGCAAATTTATAGATTGCGATTAACGGTGTTGGCTTTTGCCAGCTGAGTGTATCCCTTCTCAGTGCAGAGTCTTATTTGAAAATGAACTCCCTTTTTCCTTGTCCCATCTCTCTTGCCCAAGTAAGTCAACTGTACACAGTTTCAATCAGAGGTGGCACTCACCGGGTCCCTGGGACACTGTGTCGCCTGAGTGTTCTGAGTACCGTGGTTCTGTCACCGTGCCACCGTCTCTGCACCCTCCCGATGCCCATTAGCCAGATGGGCTCTTCCTGGACCCCCCCCTTCCTGGGGAGTTGTGTTCCACGAGCTTACTGGGGAGGACGTACCAGGCTTTGACTGTCAGCTTGCATAGCATGTCACATCGCAATTTAACGTCACTCCAAAGGGAGGCATTATGTCTACAGGCGTGGTTTTCAGACCCTTTCTTTCCAAAAGAGCTTCTTTCAAGTATGGAGAAAAATTCTGTGAACCCAAAAGAGCCTTGGTTGCTTCTGTACTGAACTCAAAGTGCTTTTGGAAAGGTCTTTCTCGAGAGACCCTTCACAATTAACTGGTGGCATCCTCACAGGAACTGAAACTGCCACTTCAGGCAATGGGTCCCCTCCTGGGCAGCCACCAGGCAGAGCCAAAGAGAAATCTCAGGGGACGCTTGCGTTTTACAAGAGAATGGCTATTAACGGGGTGCATGGAGGATGCTGTGAATGTTTTTCAAGGAGGGTAATGCTTTGAGTAGGTAGTACTTGGGGAGAAAGACAAAATTGAGAAAACAGAAATAAGAGGGGACAGCACCCAGTCACAATTTAGACTGAGCAGAGTCGCAGAGGTGCCGTGATCCAGCATTTTGCAAATTTTCTGGGCAGAGACATTTATCTTCAAGTGAAATCTTATGTGAAACCCCATATATACAATGGATAAAAGGAAGAGTTTTATTAGCATAAATGTAATTTATAGTTCAAGTTTATATTATTATAATGTTAATCTCTATATATGTTTATTGTGTGTGTGTGTGTGTGTGTGTGTGTGTGTTACATATTGGGGAGGACACAGTGAGAGACCCTAAACTCATGAGGGTGGGCACCTCTAGGAATAGGTGAAAACAAGATTGAGAATTAGGTTTAAAAGTACTCATTTTTATTCATAATAAAATTTTTAAAGTAGGTTTTTTAAAGCATGTATGCACGCATACACACGAAGACTAGAAATAAATGTGACAAACGGTAACATTTATTCATCCGAGTGGTTGAAATATGGGTATTTGTTACCATATTCTTTGTACTTTTCTTCATTTTTAGTAATCTCTCTCTCTTTAAGAAAAAGTGAATCTGTGACAAGCTTGAGTCTGTTTTGAGTAAAACAAGCATTGAATGGCCATAGAGGATAACTGTGATCTTTATATGCATTTCATTTATGTACTTTGTTTTGTTTGCACAGTTTTGAGGGGGGAAAAAATCACAGTGAATATATATAAGTAGCTGCAAACAGCAACAGTATTTTCTTTCATTGTTTTCTTACCGGCTGTGGCTACTCTTCAATTAAATTGATCCACAGGCGAGAAAGAGTCTAGGAAATAATGCTTTCAAGGTTAAATCACTTAAAGAATCTATCTAACAACTACTCACATCCCCCGCCTTAGATACACAAGTAGAGAAGTTGCACCCCAAACTTAAAATAAGCTCTCAAACTCTATTTAAAAAAAAAAACAAAGCGCCGTTATGGGACATGTTACATATTCATTTGAAATTGCACCCCTGGGCGAACATCCTGGCGTGAACTCGTGGCCCTGCTCTGCCTGGCTGACAGGACCCGCCAGCACGGTTGCTTAGACGACTCTATCTGAGCAGACACGCAGCAGGGTGCATCCCAAGAAACCTCAGTGCCGACCTTTAAGCTTCCCGATAAACAACAGTTGCAGAGGTTCAAATCCGTGTTTAGAGATCTTAAGAAAAGCTTTATTCCAGAATCTTCACCAAAAAAAACTAATAGGTTTTAAACGTCCATTGAAGCCTCTCTTTGTAAGGATGTTTTGTAGGAAACAAAAGTGGTTATAAGACAACAATATTCATGAATCATCTGATCTCTTATAAAAGTGTTCTCTACTCAGAGACCCCTCCTCATTTGACGTTAGTTAAAATAATAAGTCGGCATTACTTGAGGGCTGCAGTGTGCCAAGGACTGTTCCACATGAATTACTCTGTCTTCACAGCAACCCCAGGAGGTAGGCACTACTAGAAGCAGGCCCATTTCACCCAGGAAAGAGCTGAGACAGAGTTTAGGGTCACAAAGCGGACATGTTCTGGACACAGCAGACACCTCCTTTGTCTCATCTCCGTGGGCGGTCATTTCCAGGAGTTTCCTGCTGTACGATGTCAACACAGTCATCTACGGAGGAAAATGACAACTTGGGGCCCAGACAGGAATTTCATTAAGGGAGTGACAGTGGTGGCAATGGTCTGCTTTCAAGGGCCCAGGGAAGGCCTTGGTAAAAGTGGATCTAGCTAGGGTGGCACAGTTAAATACTGCAGCAGAGAGAAGTAACAGCGGTGACAAGCGACACTTTTAAAAGGGCCATTATAATAATGTACGGGAAGTCCTAGAAAGTTTGCTGAAGACATCCAATATGTTTACAGAAATGTCCCTTTCGATTGTGTCATGCCAGTCAAACTACGGTGATGCTGTATTGTTCTCGAGTATTCCATCGATTCCAAGATGCACATGATGCTCGTCTTCTGACATCTCTGAAAACAGGATGTGTTTCGCAATCAATGAAGCTGACAGACAGCGAAATGTCTGGTGTCACATTTTTGCGTCTGTATGAAAACTCAGTGTTCGTTCTAATAATGAGAGTGTAGTCGCAGATACAACCAGAATTTTCCTAAATAAGAGATTTTAATACAATTTTTCATAGGGTTTCATTTTTTAACATACAGTCCTAACCAATCATTTTTCCATTTGTTGAGGACATTCATTTCAAGTGACCCTTTATGATTTCCAAATATCCTTAGATAACTAGATTCTCTTGTGTGTGTCAAATCAGTGTGGGCATTTAAATATAATCTTTAAAAAATATGTAAATACACAGATAAACATAAAGTTTAAATAAACATTCTGTGGAATGCCTGTGCAGCTCTGCCGGACAGAGCGTGGGCATAAGAGTGAGGACCAGTCCAGTCGACCTGCCCTTGAATTTCAGACCCTAGGACTTCCAAGCTATATAACCTTGGGCCAAGTCACTCAGCTCCTCTGAGCCTCAGTTGCCTCACCTTTAAATGGGGATGATCACATTACATACATAAATTCATGCCATTGTCGTGAGATCTAAATGTAGTCATCTTTATAAAGCACTTTAGAACCTGCTGGCATGTAAAAATTACATAAGCTTTTATCACCATGCTTTTCAAAGCATCCATAATGCAAGCCCCCACAAGCCTCCCAAAGAAATAAAACAAAAGTTCGATTGTTTTTTAAAAGGTAATTTTTATTTGTGTTTTTCTCATTATAAAAGCAATATATGATGATGATAGGAAAAATAGAAAACATTAACATTTTTTAGTATATTTTCCATTTTTTGGTTCACATATTATAATCATTTTTACAAATGTAAGATCGTACCATACATACTTTATTTACCCTGATTATTTGCTTAACAATAGGTAAGGAACATCTTTCAATCAACCCCCTTTTTTCAACATGATAATCGTTCTTCAGTAAACACCCTTGCAGTTATATGTTCCTGTATTTCTTTTAATACTTTCCTTATGATGAATTCTTAAGAGTGGAATTGCTAGCTCAAAAGATTTACAATATGTCAAGCTTTTATAACAATAATAATAACCATACGAATAGCTAACAGTTGATTGAGTGCTTCCCATGAGCTGAGTCTGACTCACAGTGACCCTCAGAGGCAGAGACTTTTATTATCCTGGCTTGGGGATAAGAAAGTGAAGACTCAGAGAGTGGAAGTAATTTGCCCAAGGTCACACTGCTGTCTGGTGAAGGGTTCAGGCCAGGCTGTGAGGGGAGCTGGCCGGTGCCTATGATCTGTTTCTCTTTAGTGCTTGAGAAGTCATTTCGTGACTGGACACAGTCCCAGTCTGCTTCCTCTCCTTGACGATATACTTGATTATTTTCACAGCCAGCCCACAATAAGACCCTACTATCGATCGTGGGAGGGAAAGGAGCCAAGTGTGACCTTTCCGATAAACCATTGGCTAAAGACAATTAGTTGGGAATGTGTAGAAAATAAGAAATCCCATCAGCAAGGCACCGAGGGGTCAAACTGCCATTATTCTGGGCTCGTGGCAGAGCTTTGGTGTGTCTTGGAATAGCCTTGAGATGTTCATCAGTTTCGTTGAACTTGACTCCTCCTACGCCGTGGCTCACTTGCTCTTCAGAGCAACACCTCCTACCCTTCTCCAGGGCTGGATCAAAAAAGCAGCGTGATGAGGGCATGGCCTTGTGGGAAGACAAAATATAAAATTATTCTATTTATGTGCTCACCAAATATTCACTGAATGTCTGGGGATGCAGAGATGAAAGGCATCGGCTCTGCCTTTGAGGACACGGGGACCTGATGAGTTAGGCGATGATGGCAGCAGCATCACTGGGCCGTGAGATGCAGTTCTGGGAGGAAGATAAGAACTGATGCTAGAATGGGCCTGGTCTGAGTTTGAATCTTATCTCTGCTATGTAGTAGTGGAATGTTTGTGGATGAGTCTCTCTAGATTCAGTTTTGTCATCCGTAAAATGAGGACTACAGCTCATCAGGTTGTTGTGAGAATAAATGAGATAATGCTTAGCAAATAGAAAGCACCCTATGGAGATCAGTCAATCAATCTGTCTGGTCCACAACCCTTACAGCTCACTTGCGGGTAACCTAGCAACCTGCGGTCCCTGCAGGGAGAATGGCAAGGCCTCTGGCTGAAACCAGTGCTGATAGGCAGTCTGAGTTCTAGCTGGTCGTCCTTGAAGACTAATCCACATTGCAAAGATCAGGGGCTTCCAACTCAGTCAAGTGATTCCTGTCTCCTCTCAATCCTTTTGTAAATATGTGAGGTGGCAGGGGCTGGGGTGCCTCTCCTGGGGCATAGTGTGCCCGGTACGTGTCCGGCCCAAGCACAGCTCTCTATGGGATGGGAAAGGGTAGATGGATGGCATGTTTCCTGCTAGCACTGGTCCGCTGAACATTTGTTAGAGCCAAAGCCACATATCTTTTGTGGAGACTCTCCCTGTCTGTCCCTCGTAATAGTGAGCTCATCCAGCGTTAGCTATTCCTGGTACTAAAAAGCCAGGTACAGGAGATTTAAGAGTGTAAAAATAGGCCACCCAATCTCACCCGTGTTGGGATTCTAGGGCGGCTTCCTGAGGGAGCCTTACCCGAGCTGGCCTGTGGAAGGAAGGTAAGCAGATAAAGTGGAGAGAGGGAAACACATTTCCGAGCAGAAGTCAGTGAAGAGCCCCCTTCATTGTATAGGCTGTGTTGACAACCATTGTCCTTTTCTTAGAAACTGTGCTTTTCTTTAGCCATCACTCGTCAATGAGGACATAGCTTTTCCATTCAGAACCGGCTCTTACGAGGCCAGGGGTGACCCGGGAGGGCCAGTCCCTCTGGAGTTTTAGCGGTTCTGCCCGTGTCGAACTGTCTCAGGCCTACAGCTGTGTACATGGCCCCGGCTAGGAACGTATGTAAAATAAAAGAAAAAAGTGGCCCAATGCCTCAAAGCTGGGAGGTACCCTTGGAACTGGGAATGCGTGCTTTTATGGGCTGAGGGAAAGTCTTGAAAATAGGAGATCAGGATTTATGGGGTTTCAGCTGTTTCTCCCTGATCTCAAAAACGTGGTGGGAGAGGGTTAACATTCTCACCGAGGAGACCCCGTCTTCAGAAAGATACATCATTCTGCCGAAGGCAGCTTGTAGCACTGGATTCTGCCGACGTTTATTTAGCACCTACTTACTATGCATGAGCAGTGGACAAGGCAGGGCCTCATTTGGCTAGAAGGCACTGGTGTTGAGGCCATGGCAAGAATTCCTGGGATGGGCCGCCTAGCAGGGAATGCACTGGCCCTGCCTGGGCCTGGCCTGGCCTCATTCATTCCTGAATGTCTATCCCTGCTTCTCGTGAGAATCCCACATGGGCCAGCTCTGAGCAGGAGGGGTGCTGGGGTGCTCAACACAGTCCTAGGGCCGGTGCTGACTTACCTTTAGCTGAGATGACTTACCATTTTCTACTCCTTTTTCAGCCCCTCTGCCCCGCCCCCTCCCAGACCAGAAGCATTGAAAACATACTCCTTTGAAACTTGAAAACCACAACTTTAGCCTTGGTATATAGAGTTGAGGGACTTGGCAGACTCTATAACCCGTTTAGCTTCAAAGAGCCAACCACCAAAGCCGCTGCCAAGCCCAGAGGGCCCCCGTGGGACGAGGCACGGGGAAGGACCAGGCCAGCAGCTCTCTTAACTGCAGAAGGGGCGCTGGTCTCATCGTTTACAACCGTGCATCAAAGCATCGGCCTCTGCAAACCCTCCCTTGGCCTCCTGCCACGTCAAAGGGAACTCTTAAGTGGAGGTCACCTCTATGAGGACGAGGCCTGCTGGGCTCCCTGCTGCCACCCCAGTGTCCTCGGGGGTGCTCGTCCACAGTAGGTGCTCACTAAACGTCCGATGGCCCATGGGTCACCACGGCCCATGGCTCCCTCTGCCTGTTGGCTAGCCAGGGATCTCCTCTCACTCACCCCATCACCCCTGCCCTCCCCCAGCATCCCCCACCGCCGTCTCCCCTCCTTCCCCCCACTCCACCGCTCTGGCCCGCCTGCTCCCCTGCAGTCCTGACGAGCTCATTCCGCGTCGCAGCTTTCGCACCAGCTGTTCCCTCTTTCCGGAATGTTCCTTCCCCAGATATTTATATGGCTCCTCCCTTACTTTCGTCAGGCTCCTACCCACACACCATGCCCTCAGCAAGCTTTTTCCTCATGAGGGAATCTAAAAC
>PVKZ01004571.1:0-77493 GCA_004027375.1 Macroglossus sobrinus | reverse complement strand
CTCAAGGAGAGGGGCAAGAAAAGTGTTTCCCTGGTATTAATCAGGCTTAGAGACCTTTAGACAGACATTATTTTTTTAGGTGAGATCTTAAGAAGAATTGGCCTGGAGACCATATATCTCTTTATCATGCAGTCAGTCAACAAACACTTCTTGACCCGCAGTGATTCGCTGGACACCCAGATGACACAGTCCCTGCTCGTGAGGAACCCGGGGTTTCGGTGGGGGCCGAGTGTGACTGCACGTGCCACCGAGTACAGAGGAGGGAGCATCTAACTCGTGCCCATAGCAGGTGTCGGGACGGCTTCACAGTAAATAATTACAGACTGGTGTTCAGAGGATGAACAGAAATTTTTGGCAGAAGGAACAGCATGTGCAAGAGACAAGAGGCAAGAGGCATGCGGGAGCATTGTGGGTGGCTCATGTGGCTGCTCGGGGATAAGAGTGACAGAAGATGGGCGGGGCCAGTAGGGGACTTTGATGCCCCTGGAAGCAGGTGGGTCTGCACCGGGAGAGACCTGGACATCCATGCATCACTTTGCAAGGCGGAACTCTGGTGGGTGCAGTCAGATGTCCCTGCAGTTAATTGCAGTGAGCGCCAGCATGAAGCACGAATGAGAAGATGCTTGCGATTGAGAGCCACGCGTTTCCAAGGTGGCTCGGCTGCCCAGTGACTGTGTGCCCCGGCAGGAACGGCAAGTGACACTCAGCTCTCTTCAAGCTCCATTCATCTGCCCACTTTTATTTTTTTCTGCTTCCAATTCCGCTTCAAACATGCAGTGGCTCCTCAAATTCATAATAACATAAATGATTTATAATCCCGTCGGGAGCCAGCCAGCCTCCCGTCAGGCAGTTAGAGTGGGCGGGGTGGATCTAGCTGAACTTGCGTGGCGTGTCAGAGAACGACAGCGACTCTTCTGTCTTCCTCGCTCACACACACGCACACGCACACGCACACGCACACACACATGCATGCACACACACACGCACACGCATGTGCAGCCCTGTTCACGTCTTCAGCCCTTCCTGTGTGGGCTCTTGAAAGAGTTCAGTGACTCTGCTGAAGGGGCAGAGCCCGTATCTTCTGTGGACGAGCTCGAGCGTCTCTCCCAAACATCGTCTCAGAGTCTCACGACACAAACAGCCTCTACGTAGCGAGCATTTCCTGCGTGCCTGGGACCACGTCAAGGACTTTACACGCCTCGTGTCTAAGCTCATAATATGATGCAAGCCAACCACGTGCTATCTCCCTACTTAACGAGGGGGAAACTGAGGCACAGAGAGGTTAAGTGAGGTACAAGCACCCATTTACATCGAGTCAGCAGCAAATGAGGGAGCTGGGATTTGAACCCGTGACGGTGAGCCCCTTTCACTGTACCTGAGGGCAACCAGGTCACCTCCTCTTGGTCCAGACTTGGGGTTGGTATCACTGCCATCGCCTGTGCAAAGGTTTTGGGGATTGGGACTGAATGTAGAATTTGTTGGTACATTTTTTGAGGCCCTGCTGGAATGGTGGGTTCAGAGGTTGCGATGCAGCAAGAAAGGACAGTCATTGGCCGGAGAGAGTGAGTTACAGAGACAACACATACGATGCTGATACCGCGAGCTACGTGCTGGGCTTCAGCAAGGGGGCTGGGGCTGTGAGGCTCAGGGTCAGCTCTTGCTCGTGTCGGGGGCTCCCCAGGAGGGAGGTGACAGGTGGTTTCCTTGGCACCTGATGGATGGAGCCCAAAGGAGCAACGTTGGAGGAAAGCAGTAGGAAGAGCAGAGGAGTCGTGAGGACAGCCCCGTTCTCACTCGGCTGTGTCTCCTATTGCAGCTCGGAGCACGTGACCCAGAGCCCTCCGTCTGCCCTCTGTTGCTTCCCATCAAACAGGATCAAGTGAGAAGCCATCCTAAGGAACCCAGCACGGGCCACACATTGCAGGACTGATATAGGTCCATCTCCCTCCCGCTCCGGGGTTGATGCAGGCATCACCTTTCTCTGTCCAAATGTCAAAATGCCCAGTCAGCACCACAAAGCGGACAGAGCTTGCCATGGACCCACCCCTCATCACCCATGTGACCGTGGGAGAGGCTAAACTTCTAAACTTCTAAACGTCAACGTTCCCTCCCATGCATCTTCTCAATCTCACAGGGTTGCGAGGCTCCAACGAGATGAGCAAAACGAACGACTCTGTGTGGAGCCCAGCTCGTGGAACCTACTTGATAAATGGCAGCTCTGATTGATGATATTTGTCTTGACCGAGGTTTGGTTTTTCTGAAATACTGACTATAGGTCACAGTGTAGGAAGTCAAGATGTTTGCTTCCTGAATTCATAAAAATATTACACCTTTAAGCGTTCGCTTCTTTCAAGGGTCCAGAACATGCCAACCTGGTATGAAAATTCCTACCGTTAACCCTTCCGCTATCGGGGGAGCTTACAGTGGAGGTTGGAGGGTCCAGTTGGGTGATTCTGTTCCTCTAAGACCCTTTGTATGTTAATGAAAACTGCTCAGGAATACATAGCACATCCCCATGAAAATATGTGAGCAGCCAAGAAGACAGAGCAGAAGAGGCATTCGGGTGAGAATCAGGACACCAGCCGGGCTTGTCTCTAACTGGCCATTGAAACTTGAATCTTTCCCTCTCCCCTTCGGAGCCTCAGTGTCCTATCCTGTAAAATGGAGATGATAATCTTAACTTGTCTCTCTGCAGATGGGGTTGAGAGGATCAAAACAGGCCGCAAAGGTGGAAGCGACCTGGAGACTCTGACATGTGCTCATGGGAGGAACGCGTCACGAACTTCGTGGGCTGTGTGTTGGGGACTTCCTTTAGCAGGAATACAGCTGCAGTCTTCATCTGGAATAATGTCATCCACGTTTGAAGTGGAGGTTTTGTTGTCCCTTAGGGAGGTGGGAGGAATCTGATTTTTGGCTGGGACCTTACACAGCACTCGGTGGCCGCGACCTCCCAAATGGGCCTCTCTGAATGCAAGCTTCCCCGAAATAGAATCGCCAGGAGGGTGGGCGCTTTGCCTTGTTTACTGCACCTAAAACGACATTGAATGCATAGGAGACACTCAATAACTAGTTACGGAATGAACTTATCCAATGACGAGCCGTAACTCTCGGACTGGGAGACGTGAGGGAGGGCAGGAAGCTGTTTCGTGTCTATATCCACAGGGCTGAACATAGCACGGCACAAAGCCTATTGGCTAATTGAAGGATTCGATGAATCATTATTATGTCTTAACCTTTGCCTTAATCTAAAAGTTTACAATATGATCTTATGTCATTTTTATGTCGATTACATTTCCTTTAAGGGATGTGACTCGAACCTGTAATCAATCAGCTTTCGCTAGATTATACTGTAGTAACAAACACAACCAAAATTTCAATGAATGATAACAAATACTTATTTTTCTGCAGCTCCTCAAGTCCCTGAGGTTCTGATCCATTGCTTTCTCATTCTGGGACTGAAAAGGTAGCCCTTTACCTTGATCTTGTAGCAGAGAGTAAAAAGGCAATGAATACAGGCAACAAATCTTGCAGCCTCTGTTGGATGTGAGAAAATCACTTTTGCTCATAGTTCACTGGCCAAGCACGTCACATGACCAAGCTCGATGGCAGTGGAGTGGGATGTAGGTTACTCAGGCAGGAGATTCTGCAAATAACACAGCAGCGGGGTGGGGTGCTCAACCCTCCTATAGGCAGATAGAGTACAATCAACTGCACTGGCCTTAAAAATACTTTGACCTGCTTGGAAGGCCTTCAATCCCGGAATCCCAGAAAGTCTGGCTAGAAGAGGATGAAGTCATCATTATTCCAAATTAAAAACATGAAATCCAGAAAAAAGACGGGACTTCACCATGGATTCCATATGTGTCATTTCTCCTCTGACTTTTCGGCATGCTCAGACAAGAGCTACAGAAGTCAGTGTTGCTTCACAAATTATGTGGAACAGAGAACGCGAGCCCCCTCCTCACCACGGCTGCCCACACCCTTCCCTTCCCAGCACGACTCTCGTTGTTGTCCCGAGGGCACAACTCATCATGCACACTTGGAGAACGAGGGACACCTGCAGGGATGAAACCTGTGACAGCACACGGTGACACACTCGCGATGTCTGGGAGCATGGAGAGGCCGGCCCCAGCTTTGGGTGGAGCGGGGAGAAGTCTTTCCAGAGAAGATAGTCTTGAGGGAACAGCCAAAGTTCGGATGCGCAGCAGAGTGTGGTACAGCTGAGGAATGTTGGGAGTCCAGGATGGACAAGGAGTACACAAAGGGAGTGACAGTCAACTGACGTGGCTTGAGAAGTGGGTTTGCATCGTAAAATAGAATAACTTAAGTGACATCCAGAGTTTGGACTGGGTGATGGGGAGCCATTGAGGGGTCAGATTTATTTATTTTTTTAAGAAGCATCATCTGGCACCCTTTCTGGAGAGGATGTGGTGGGCGGGGGGAGCACGGACTGGGGGCCAGAGGCTGCCCTAGCCAAGGTCACGGTTCTCCATGAGGTCAAAGCACTTTCCCACTGCATGCGTGCTCTCTGCTGGGATCTTCACGATACTCTCTGTGCAGAGGTGGTCCAGTCTCTGCTCCACGGATGAGGCAGCCGAGACGTGACACCAGGAAGCCACATGCACAGGGGCACGTGCAGCAGGTAGATGGCGAAGCGGACGTGTCCTCCTGGGTCTGCTCGACTCTGAGTCCCCGTCTTTCCTGGCTGTTCACCGCCTCCTTGGCCATAACGACGTACCACAGACTGGGTGGCCAAAACAATGGAAATTAGTCTTCTCATGGCTCTGGAGACTAGAAGTCCAAGGTCAAGGTGTTGGCAGGGGTGGTTTCTCCGGAGGCCTCTCTCTTCGGCTTGTAGGCAGCCGCCTTCTGGCCGCCTCTTCACATGGTCTTTTCTCTGTGTGCACGTGTCCTCCTGTAAGGATTCCAGCCCTGGTGGATTAGGTCCCCACCCTTATGACCTCATTTAACCTTAATTGCATCTTTAAAGGTCTCTGTCTTCGAACACAGTCACATTGTGAGTTAGGGATTCAACATATGAATTTTAGGGAGACATAATTCAGTCTGTAACAAACGGGTGATGCAGACTACCATGCACCCCCAAACTTGATTGTCCTCAATTGAGAAACCATCCCTCACATCCAGTCTTCCATCTGACATGAGCAGGGCGTTGTCTCACCCATAAAGGACCTGGGCACAGAGTAAATGCTCAGAGAATATTTGTCGAGAGAAGGAATGACCGGCTCCGGGCTGCCCAGAGCCACGTGCGTGAGGCGCCGATGAGTCCGACGCATTAACAAGGTGGCTGATCACGTGATATTTCTTTCTTAAAGGTGGAGTTGTTATTTGTTTTTAAATGAAACTTTTAAATTTTGAGATAATTGTTGATCTACACTATTCTGTCATGGTCCATTCCCTGTCCCACTGTCTGCAGGCTGGGGAACCCTGGGTGAGCTGCCTGAAGTGTGTGCTTCTGCTGTATCACCTGGAAAATGGGGACATTAATGGCATCAATGCCACCTGGTTATCTCCAGAGTTCCTGTCACGTGTTAGGTTGTACGATTACTCTCTCTTCTAAACATTTTATCAGCTCTGTCCCTTTGAATCCCGTTCCCTTATAATGCAAAGTTCCCATCGGGGACAACAGAGGTTAGTGGAGGGCACGTGGGTACGTGGGGCTTGGGACGGAACAAATCTGAGAGTGAGGCCAAGTCCCATTATCCGCTGTGACCTTGGTCCGTCTGAACGTCCATTAAACAGCGTTCAAACGCCTCCCTTAAAGGTCGTCGTGGGAAGGAAGAGTTGACGCATGGCTCGTGCCTCGAAGCTGTAGGAGTCGTACAAAGAGGGTGGCCTTTCGCCTCTGTCACCCTCTGGAGCCGGCTCTCCTACCACCCCTCCCCGCTTCAACCTGCTCCTCGCTAGTTAATTCCACGATTCGTTGAGCTAAGGTATTACCACTGACCACGGCGTCTGCATTTCAACGAGGGGCTTCGTGTCTCACTCCAAAAGGAAGGTGAAGCTGCCGCTTTGGCACCAGAGTCCACTAAGGGAGAGGCGGTTCGCGCACAGGTGAAGGCAGGGGTCCTGGGAACCTTAGTGCGTGGCTGGGCTGCCTACCCCAGCCAGGCCAGGGCCTCTGCTAGTTCACACCAACGTTCGTGCAGGTGAGAAGCCAAGCCGAGGTTCACCTCCCACCAGCTCTGTCTGGGGCCTTGTTCAGTACACAACCTGCTCAGCTGCTCAAGGCCGACCTGTAGCCTGGCCCAGACTACACCTGGCTCTAAGGTGCCCCTTACTTCCCCCTCTCTCCCAGCCCTTTGACAGAGAACTCCTGAAGTCACCAGAAGAGCTGCTGCTTTTTGAGCCCAGCCAGTCCCCTCACTGGAGACCCGCAGCCTCAGAGCCCCCACTGAACCTTATTCCCAGTCTCAGTTCCAGTGGTTCTTTTTCCACAGCCTCAGAACTTTCTGGAAGCTCAGTTTTCTAAAGAATACATTGCAATTTATTTTCCCTTTCTGGGCCTATTTCCCATTGAGCACCAAGCCCACCTTCTCAGCAGTTGCCATCATAGCTGTGTATGAACCTGCGTCCTCACTCCTCCTCCCTCACCCAGGTTGCTGGGAGCTCAGGGCTGGCACTGGTATCCGTCTGATCGGCCAGGGCCTGGGCCCTCCTCGGTGGCTGGATAGAAGGCGTCTCCTCATTCTGCCTGATGGAGAAGTCAGAGATGTTGGTCGGTGTGCAAATGCTTTATCATTTTCAAAGCAAAAATTAGTATCACGATTTCTTACAGAATCCAGTCACTTAGGCTTCTCTCCTTTAGGAGAACTGCCAAGAAAACAGGATAAATTATTATCAAAGCTTCTAAGTGGGAATTCTCCGGTACAGATGAAGTCATCGGCATGGACTACCCTGCTACGGACTGCGGATGGATGGGACGCTCCTGCTGGCGGAAGAGAGCGTGCAACTCTGAAGGTTCTTTAAGAACCAAAGTTTTTCAGCTTTCTGGACATTTCTGCTCCTAGAGGGTCTGGGAGGAGGACTCCTTCTGACCTTTTTGCCACCAGGATTGATATCAATTCCTGATAAAAAAACAAAACAAAACAAAAACAAAAACACCAGACCTATTTTTCATCAAGAATAATAATTTCATAGGGCAGATTTCCTTTGCAAACAGTATTATCAACAACGTTTTTCGAATAACCATGATCTTTATCTCGGTGGCAGGGAGGGGGTAAAAAAAAATCAGTTCCTCACATGTTCACCGTGTTCGCCAGCCAGTCCTCTCCCTGAGACTTGAATTAAATTTGAGCGATGTTTGCTGTATGCCAGGCCTCTGCAAGGCTCGGAGGAAGATATGGAAATAAATAATGACAGTTCCTGTCTGTGGGGAGTTTGCTGTCGAGCGAGGAACAGAGGATGTATCCGGAAATGGTTGTAACAGAATTAAAAAGCACTTTGGGAACAGTAGCTGGGGGAATGGGGGAGGCGTGGGTGGTTGATTATTTTTAATTAGAAGGTTTAGAAAAGTCTTCCTAGGGGAAGAAGCCTTTGCGATGGGCCTCGGAGGATGCTAAGATTTCACCAGGTGGATGGAGGCAAGGTGGGCGTGATGAGCATTTCAAGAGAAGGAAGGTATTTTCTTGGCGGGGAAAAGCCAGGGCATCTTGGTGGGTGGGGGGCGCCTTCCGGGTGAGCCGGTGGTAGGGTCTTTGGGGGCCAGAGGAGACTACGAAACTGGAAACAGGTCCTGAGTCCAGGCTGTGGAGAGTCTTGTGTGTGTGGAATGAATCTGTTCACTCACGCCTCCCTGTGGGCCAGGTTCTGTCTGTGTATTAGAGATTCCCAAGAGAAATAGTTCACAATCCTGTCCTCCAAGAGTGTACAGTTTAGACGTGAGTGATAAAAAAAAAAAAAAGAACAACTAAAAAACTATAAGAATATAATAGGGGAAGTCTTGTCAAAGAGATAGAGTCAGAGCAGAAAGCAAAATTTTCTGATCTGGGAGAGAGTTAGGGAAAGCTTCATAGTAAAAAAGGTCACCTCTGCATTGAGCCTTGAAGGAAGATAAGAATTCAACTCGATGTTGCTTGAATTTCTGTAGATCCTGAATTTCTCGGCTGAGGGTGACTGTGCCTCCCGGGGGCCATGACTTCGGAGGTGCCGGTGCCACCGGCATCCAGTGGGCAGAGGCCAGGAAGGCCATCCCGTGGTGTCCAGATGGCTTCCGTGGCACGGAATTATCTGGTCCAAATGCCTGCCGTGCTCAGATGGAGGAACCCTGTGCTGACGCTTGAACCTGGAGACCCCGCGTGGCTGACAGCTTCCTGTGGCTCTGGGTGCATCTCAGGTGGGCCTGGTAGCTCTCGAGCTATGGACTGAATGTGTGTGCCTCCCCGCGGCCCCAGTCCCTGTGTTGAAGCCCCAGCCCCTCAGGCGATGGTATTTACAGGTGGGGCCTTTGAGAGGTAACTAGGGTGAGGTGAGGCCTGAGGGTGGTGCCCTTATAAAATGAGAGAGAGACATGATCTGTGTTCCCCACCCCCTCTCCTGGAGGTCCTCGGCCCAGTGCTCCGGCTTTGCGGATGACATGGGGGACTTCCTATTGGGACACCTGTGGACGGACATCGCAGCTCGCTCTGCTGCCCTCACGTGCTTGGTGCCCTGGCCCTTCTGAGTCGCCAGTGGGGATGAGGGGGCCTTGGGCATTGATTTGGAGCGCTCCTTGTGTGGGGTGGATTCACCAAGAAGTCAAACACACGGCAACACAAGCAAACAAGTGAGCGAGCGAGCAAGGAAATGCACAAATTCACTAGGTTAACGTTTTGGTAAAGAGCCGCTGCTTCTGTGCTTTAGAATGTGTGTGTGTGTGTGTGTGTGTGTGTGCACGTGTGCGTGCATGTGTGCGTGCATGTGTGCGTGTGTGTGCGTGTGCGTGTGTGCTTGCATATGTTCGTATGTGTGCGTGCATGTGCGTCTGTGCACGTGAGTGTGTGTGCATGTGTTTGTGTGTGTGCATGTGTGTGTGTGTGCGTGCATGTGTGTGCATGTGTGCATTTGTGTATGCGTGTGTGTGTGTGTGCGTGCATGCATACGTGCAAGAGTGGGAGTCGGGAGGAAATGACCTGTGTGTGCATGTGTGTGTGCATGTGTTTGCGTGTGTGTGCATGTGTGTGTGCATGTGCGTGCATGTGTGCGCGTGTGTGCATTTGTGTATGCATGTGTGTGTGCGTGCGTGCATATGTGCGAGAGTGGAAGTTGAGAGGAAATGACCTTTGCCTGGCTTGGTTGTGTAATGCAGGGCCCCCAGCTCCACCCCCTCCCCGGCTCTGAGCGACCCTCCAGTAAGCAGCCAGCTTACGGGATGCAGGAGAGGGTCATCCGGCCTTCATCATCAGAGGAAGAATTCCTGCGTCTGGCTGGAGAGGAGACAGTGCATGAAAAATGGTGGCAAGGGGTCAGGAGGCGAAGGCAAGTGAGAAAACACTTTCATCTATTATCCTGGGGTCAGTGGGCTCCCATCAGGGAACCTCGAGGCTGGGATGAATGGTCCATTGCAGGAGGCGCGGCATTGTGTGGCCGCCGCCCCGTGGACCTGACAGGGCAGCTCGCGGGCCGAGCCCCACCTCCCAATCCCCCAACTCGGGACAATAGCGCCTAAGAAAGTGGTGGGTGGCTCGCCTCCCAGGAGCCTGCTTCTTCGCATCAAAGGGCTTTGGCGGGGAACGCCCCAGCCCGCTTGGGAAGGAGGGAAAGCTGTCCGTCCAGCACGGCGAAGGCATTTCAGTCTCCTGCCCAAGGCCCCGTCATGGCGATTAGGTCGGCCTGTATTGAATTTCGTTCAGAACCGGTGTGGGTTTCTCAGCCGTTTCTGCTCTCAGAAGCCACACATATTCTTTGAATTGAGTAATTTTTGCTTGACGAACAACACATTCCTGTTTAAAATAAAAAATATATATGTATTCTGGGATGCAAAGGAGACGTGCACTACCTCAAAAGAAGTCCTGAGTCCACGTATGTTCAGCCGGCCAGCAGCGGCAGGCGAGTGTCACACAGCCAGCCAGCCCCTGGCTTAGGCAGCGCCACCACCATCTCGCCTTCTTTCCGGCACTTTCTGGTCAATCCCCCATGGCTGTGTGCTTGAAAGCTCTCTGCGAATTAGTTGCAGTCTGATCGTGTGACTCCGTTCATTGAGTTAGGGCTGTGTGGCTTCTATGTTTCTGGGAATGTGTCACAGAAATGGAGAGGACACAGCCTACCTGTAGGGTCCCCAAGCTCCTGCCACCCTGAGCTTTAGGATCCGGCCCCGGGAAAGAAACGGACGGTGGCCAGAGATGTGATTTTGTGGCACTAGCATCGCATCGGGCGTGGAGCCAAGGACCTCCTATCCCGACACGAGTCTGCATGGCACTGAGCAAACCTCCAGCCATCGGATCCAGAACCGAAGCTTACGTGGCGCTGCCTTAACGCCTTTCCCAGTGGGCAGAAGTGCTTGTACCTGAGCAGGGATTCGGTGGGAAGTGGAATGCTGGTCCCTATAGCCCACAGCTCTGCTAATTCTCTCCTGCACATGGGGATGCCAATTTCCTTTCAAGGGAAGAACCCTCGAGAAGCTGGAGATACAAAAACAAACGGGACTTCGTTCCTGCCCATGTTGGGGGCACATTAATATATAGATGAATGCACACTTCTGCAGTTAGCATTATGAGACAGACAGGTGCCTCTGGGGTATGCCCTGCGCTTTCAGCACCTCGAAGAAGGCATCGCATTGAATTCAATTCTGGAGCACAGCAAGGCGTCTACCACAGTGTACTGGGTGGGACAGCGCCACCCTGAAATTCATGCCTATCTAGAACCTCAGATGTGACTTTAATCGGAAGTAGGGTCTTTGTGGGTATAATTAGTTACAGTGAGGTCTTACTGAATTAGGGGAGTCCCCAATCCAAGGACTGGTGTCCTTACAAGAAGGGCATGTGTAGAAGACACAGAAACTGGAGTGAAGCAGCTAAGGTGGCAAGGATGGCCAGTCACCACCGGAAGTTAGGAGAGGAGCATGGAGCAGATTCTCCCTCAGACCCTCCAGAGGGGACCAACCCCAGTGACATCTTGATTTCAGACTTTGAGCCCCTTGAACTGTGAAAGAATACATTTCTGTTATTTTACACCACCAAGTTTCTGATCATTTTTTTATGGCAGCCTCAGGAAGCTAATACATGCCGTGTGTTGTCAATTAAACTTCATTGAAAGAATTAGACAAGAGTTTTCACAGTTGCATGGAGTGGGGGGCTGAGCTAGGGCCAGCCGTGGAGTGCAGTGGGGCTGGCACCATAGGTAGAGGGGATGTGAAGCCAGAGAGGTGAGGAAGAGGGTGGAGCCCGGTGAGTGACATGTGACAAGAGTGGAGGAGGCACATGGGAGGCATGAAAGGGGGAGCTGGACAAAGAGACAGGGCCAGGTTACACGGGCCTTGAGAGTCACACTAAGGGCTTTGGGATTTATTCCTTTCCTGCCTCCTTACCTCTTCTCCCTCTAATGTAATCACACAGACGACACACAGAATAGCAATAGGTTGATGAATGTTGCAGGGACAGACAAAAAGATAGAGCTGCTCGCTTCTCCGTAATACAATATTGTACGGAAAACAAAACAAACGCAGATGCCAGATTGCAGTTGTGTGATGCATGGAGGCACGATTTTAAAAAATACAATAAAACAGTATATCTTAGAGTTATCTGTTTCTCTTTTCCATAAAATACAGAGCAAAAAAAAAAAAGGAACAGCTTTCTCTATTGGGAGGACTATGATACCAAAACATCCTGTAGAAATTTCTTTTCAGAGAATTTTTATTTCAAAATACTCATGTATCTTCCATGGATCTTTCCATGGTGGTTCTAGTTAATAAGGATTTGAAAGGCATGAACTCAGAAGTTCCTTGAGCATTGAAAGGTTGGTAAATTCTCCACCAGTGAATTACTGAATTAACTAATGAACCCATCTGTTCATCCCTTCAGGTGTAGGCAAATGCTCTGTCCTCCATGTTCCCAGAGCACCCTGTGACCAGCAGAGCCCACTCACTGTGCTGTTGTGATCTTCCTTCTGCCCCTATTCTGCACCGTGAGGTCCTTAAGAGAAGTGGCCCTATCTGATTCAGTAGTGCCTGAATGAACAGGAGACACCAGTTCCCTGTGGGGTCCTGGGACTGACCGGGGTAGCCAGGAAGGATAGGCGCATAGGAGATGGGAGCTGAGATTCTGCACGTTGTCAGGGTAGGATGGGGAGACGATGGAGGGGAAGGCAATGTTTCAGCCGAGGGAACTGTCAGGAGCTAAGTCATGGAAACAGGATGTGTGCCATATGTCTTGATAAAGGAAAGAAGATGTGGCCATGGGAGATGAAACGGAAAAAAGTCCACGAGAGCCCTCCTGGGAGGGGTCTTAAAGCACAGGCAAGACTCTGAGATTCCTCCCAGAAACAATACAGGACAAGGACGGCTTTGGAGCAAGGCAACTTGGTTTAACTGAAGTTCTTAAGATTGCAGGTCTTAAGAAGTCCAGCTGGTGACCAGACCTAGTGGTCTGATGGCAGGTGTGTTAGACACCTCCACAATCCCATGTTCCTCCTGGTTCTTTTCCTGTAGGAGAACCTGGTGTGTCTTGTCTTCAAGTGCCTTTTCCAAAAGTTCTCTAGCAGCCCCATCAGTCGGGTTGTCACCAGACCTTGTAGCAGCCCATCCTGCAAACAGTTTACTGCCTCTTCCTTTGCCTGGTGCTAGGACTGATCAATCTTCTCCTTCCTGCATGGATGGAGATGTAGAACCGATCAACCTTCTCCTTCTCCTTGGATGCTGAGATGTAGTGGACACCTGCTGGTTATCTCTTCCTGCATACTAAGCTACTCAGCACTCAGCAAAGGAAAACAGCAACTCCCATTTTATTATTTCTCACGTTCCTATGCTCAGCGAGGCAGTTCGTGACAGCAATGATAGGGGCTGGAATTATCTGAAGATTCTCTTGCCCACCTGTTGGGTGCCTGAGCTGGAAAGACTCAAACATCTGGGGCCGAAATAGCTGGGCTTACATCATTTTCTCGTGCACTTTATGATCTTCTCAGAGTCAAGTGTGTGATGCTTAGTTTGCCCCTTGGAGAAGCCCAAAGGATGGTTTGCCTTGAAGCTAATTGTGCAGAATTGTCAGGGCCCCTCATTTGCATGGACTCTTTCCAAGGCTTTCTTAATTTTGTAAGCACAGACACTACTATAGACTTCTTCTTTCCTGTGATTTCTTGCACAGGCAGCTGGATCGTTGCTCTAGAAATTCAACTATATGCACGGTATTCTCAGATTTGCTAGAGGTACCAAGAAATTGCCTACAAAGCTCACAAATGCAAATGCCTCCAGGCTAGGCAGTCAATACCAAGGTGTGAAGTGGCTTCAAAGAGACAACAGAGGAGAAAGGTCTTTAGTTAAACTTAAAAAAAAAAAATGCCCTACAGACATTCACATTCACTTTTTTAAAAACACTTGGATACCAGACAACTACTGTGCATCAGATTCAGCCTTAGGAGGTGCTGAGTGTGTGAACTTGACCCAGATAGGAACAAAATCAAACACTTCACCTTCATATTCAAGATCCACTACAGTTGGCCTTCTCCAACCTTCTCATCCACAGACACCCTGTCAGCCCTCTCGGAGTTAATTAAATCTGCCTCACAAGATTTTCGTTTCCTTACTCCTTGCTCCTGGTTCTGCTTTCTTCCCGTTGGATCACTTTCTTATCTGGTCATCCCAGCCCAGCTCAGATCTCAGTATCTTCTCTAAGCTCCTTTGAACTCTAGAATTTTTATGATTAATCTGCGTAACCAGTTCATCATGGAGCCTCTGGAGTAGTTCTTCTATTGCTGTTGTGTGGCATTAAGGGAATGTTTGTCCTGCCTTTTCCTTCTCTCCACAACTAGAGTAGAAGCTCCCTGGGGGTAGGGAGCCTACTTCTATTTGTCCCCACTCCCCCATTCTTCTAAGGATCTTACACAAAGCCTGGCTCAGAATGGACACTCCATCAGCCTTCTGATCTGATTGATTTTATTTGGTTGAGTCCTTTATAAGTTCCCTTAACAGCTTCATGTGAATGTGATCTGAAGGTTGAACATAAAAATATCGAAATAGTTTTATCTGTTGTTTTCTTAAAAAATTTTTTTGAACTTGGCTTTGGGTGTGAAGTTATCTTGCTTATATCATTCATCTTCTTGATATTGCTCTGTTGTCCTGACACTGTTGGTCTACAGAGCCCCTTGGCTGAATCCACTGCTTCTATGATCCTTGTGTCCTTGCTGCCACCCAGCTGTAAGCTTCTGGGATAGATCGCCGGTATCCTTTACTGCTGTTTTTCTTACCATTTCTTACCCAAGGCAGAACACTTTGCAAGTACCCAGTGTTTCTTGATTTTTGATTTGTTTATAAGCAAGGAAATTTGGGTACATGCCAAATAGTAATGGAATATTAATTATCTTCTGGAAGAAATTCAAATTATCCTGACCTACCAGTCCCGGAGAAGCATCTGAGCTCTTGAAGATGAGGGAAGGAAGGGGTCCCAGGGCATTTCCTTCTGGGACCTTTATGGGGAGGTACAGCTCATGGAAAAAGTCTGAACCTCTCTGCTTTCTGAGTGAGTGGGGCTAAGGGATCCTCTGGGGTCGTTCTTTGGTGCTTAGAAGCATAGATGTCAAGGCCGGGAGATCATTCAGGCTCTGTATACAAGGTGTTTTTTTTTTTGAGTGGCAACATTGTGCTCAGAGACTGAGACTGTTTTGCCAATAGTTTATTTTACACAGGTTCACTGCAGAAATAATAATTTCACAAGTCAATAACATACAGGATAATGTCTCAATTGGCCAATACAGATATAACCTATTCCAAACCAACAATAGATTAATCACACGATTGTTCCAGCAAGGGAAGATCAAAAGAATCAAGTCCAGATGTGGTTTGAGATGTACCTGTCATGCGTTGGTATTTGGGAGAAATGACATAGGCAACTGAGAGGTGACTTTCAGTTACCAGTGCAAAAATCTGAAAGTCCGGTGTTGCTGGGCATATTGCTAGGGAACAACAGGTGATGATGGGCAAGTAGATGTCCTTGGAGGGATTGCTGCATGGCTTGTACCACTGCTGGTGAAGAGCTAAAGCCCTTTATGGGACAGAGCTGATGCTCCAAAGGTCTTTGCAGAGCTGTTTAAGTCAGCCAAGAGCTGCCTTGCCCTGGCTGAAACTCTCAGATAAGCCTCATGAATGCCAGTATTTAGTCTGTCTCCTTGACAGAGATGCTTCTCCACATACATGTTCCTATGACAACAGATGAGATGATGACATCCTGACGCAACTGACTCCATTCTTACCTCAAAATAAACTTCTTTCTCAAAACAACCTTTTTAATTTATTTATTTTAATGTTTGGTCTTTGTCATAAACAAGTGGCTCTGAAATCATATCAAACCAATACACAATACCTGGGAAACATCAGTCTTAGAAAGGAGACTTACTCATTTATTCAACAAACATCTACTGAGAACCTATGGAGGGGAATAGAGAGACGTGTGGTGGTGGCCTCATTAACTTCAATTCTGGATATAAGAGATTGATAGAAAATAAGTTATAAGTCCTATTTAAAAAGCCAGAAAGCTGTCTTGTAATGGGAGTACCTGGACTCAGGGAGCAGAGACCTATTCCAAGCAATAGGCCATCTATAAAGGAGACTCAGAGGAGACCTTGAGGTGAGGTCTGAACAAAGAGAGGAGTTAGGCTAGGTAAGAAGTAAGAAGAGCATTCCAGGTAGAGGAACCAGCACGTGTAAATACAAGCTAGGTAGGAGCATGGTGTATTCTGGGAGTGTGATGGAGCTTAGCGAATGAGAGAGAGAGAGTTAGGAGCTGAAGATGAAGAAATGAGAAGGGGCTGGATCAGATGAGTCCTTGTAGGCCAATGGAATGTGTTTGAATTTTGATTTTAAATGCAAGGCACACTTATCAGAGGGTTTTGAACATGGAACTTATATTCAAAAAGATTAAATAGAATCAGGTTGCCCATGGGAGTTACATTTGTCCAGGTAAGAAATGAGAGCACTACACAAATAGACAGAATTAGAGTATCTTGGGGATAGAACTGAAAAGACTTGTTGAAATATGGGAAGTGGAGGTGGGGAAAGCAAGGAATCAAGATGACTGCTACTTTGGCTTGAGCAGTTGGGTGAACAGTGATACCTTCAGTGAAATGGGAGATGAGAGGAAGAATATGTTTGTGATGGAGGAGGAGGCAATACAGAATTTTGGTTTAGGAATATGTTTAATTCGAGATGTTTATTGGCTGTCCAAGGGGAGAAGTCGAGTAGGCATCAAACATATGAGTTAAAAGCTTCAGAGAAGGACCTGAGCTAGAGAAAGGAATCGGGACCCTGTGGCATGGAGGGCAATTTGCTTTTCAGTATTAATTTCCCGCATTTGCTTAGTAATAAGACCTCCAGTCAGATTATAAATTACATCCCTCAGCTTCTCTTATGGGTAGGCATGGCCATGTTTGGGCCACTGAAACATAATCACAGAGGATGAGCCTTAAAAAGCAGATGGTTCACTCTCTTTCCTCTTCCTCCATCCTGGCATTTGGGTTCTATCTGTGACAGCTGGTGCTCTAGAACCCCAGTTCTAATCTGATGGTTGCCATCTTGAAATTCTTTCTTTTTGGACAATGATCCCATATATTCATTTTTTTTTCCAGTGGCTCCTGCAAAGTATGTGATCAACATCGTTTGCTCTGTGTCCAGACAGCAAACCAACCACAAATGGCAACAAAACTTGGTCATCTTCATATATCATTGTCTCTCCTGGCCAACAGACTGGGACATTTACTTTGAGTGCACAAAAATAAATCATGACAATGTACCTGCCTTCAGACATTCTCTAGACGAACAGTCTGACGGGACTTGTTGGGTGGACACTACACCTACCACCTTTTCGTATCCATTCCTCTGCTTCTATTCATCTCTTCGCTTGGTTGGATTTTACATAACGGAATTCTAAATCCCCGATTCATAACCACGACAAACAGTTGTTGTTAGTGGCGTGAAGATGAATCCCATCGCCAGATGCATGTCGAAAGAATACTGTGTCAGACAGAGTGCTGCCCATTGTCTTTATTTCTTCACATTTATCCTCATGGGAGCTCATTTTAGAGATGCAGGAACTGCGGTCAAGAGAAGCTAGGTCATTTTTACAAAATCATGCTGCTCGTAAGGGAGAAAAATCCTTGTCCGGCTTTCTAATTCCAGGAGGGGGTCTTGACGATGTTGCTTGTTTGAATTCCTGGTTTTCTCTGTTGGGAAGCCAGGGTTATTTTGAACATGGTTCATCATCTTTGGGAGAGTACCGACGACCATTCCTAAGAAAGCTACCATTCTGTTTCCTGTTGACACTTTGAACATCTTTGCTGCGTTGCTAAGTGTCACTGTTGCATCAACAGTTCAGCTACCTCCAAATGGCCTACCTGAAGGCATGGCCTTACCCCTCCAGGTGATGGATACCCATATGGAGAAAGCTATTCAGGAAGCTGGGGTCTCTGGTTCTGCCAGGAGCAGGAAGATTTGTACACTCAGCTTTGGCTCCTAACTGCTCTCCAGGACGGAGGGAGGACCCGGGCAGAAGCGACAGGCCTTAGGTATTCCGGGAAAAGGGAGCAGGCACCCTGGGCCACGTGCTGGCCCGCTCGCTCTAGCCTGCCCTTCGCCCAGATTCCTCTCCGCTCCCCCGGCCTCTTTAGGAAACTGGCTTCCGGAGCCTGACACATGTTTCTTTGTTCGGTCCCAACTGTTAGAATCTGTCTTCATTCATTAGGCAGGAAGGGAGTTCTCAGAGCTGCTTCTACGGTCTGATGTCATGGGGCAGCCGCACTTAGATCTCGGCAACTTTAAATTAGAGATCTCAAAATAAGCCAGGGAGACGGTCCCTGAGCACCAGCACGCCTCCGCCGGTGCTAGCAGAGTCTTCACCGGTGCGAGCTCCAGTCTCTGTGATGACCCGTGATACCCTGCACGGGGGATGTCATTATCCCCCTGTTCCAGAAAAAGAAACTGAGGCTCAGAAGGTCACAGGGGTGTCCCAGAGCTATATACTTAGAAGAAGCAGGCCCTGAGCCTAGGTGGGCATGACTTCAAAGTTCTCAGGGGTCTCGACTCACCGCTGTTCATATCCACAAAAGTCTGCGGCCATCTTTCGTGCTCTCAAACAGCAAAGGGCTCGTCTTTAGGAAACGACCATGCCATCTTTGGAGAGAACCTAATGCTCTCGGGGCCAGCCTCCTGTCCCCAGCGCTGGAAGGAGCGTCCTCACTCAGCCCGGCGCGGGGTGGGGGCTGCCCTGTATTATCACCGATAATTGTACAGACCCATTCATCGGTGGGAACCCTATTTCAAACAGCTCTGACTCTAATGGCATGAAAAGCGCGAACTAAGCACAGTTTAATGAATTCTGATCTTACAAACAGAGGCTACCTGATCAGGGATAACTGTGCTCACACACGAGGCAGGAAAAATCGTTCCGGCCCGAGAAGCAGGGATGCATCCAAATGATCCTTTCGTTCCTCCAAGATGGATAAATTCATCGGAGACATTTCTTTTAACCGTGACTCACCGTCCTCTTTCTGGGAAAGTGAACCTTTTAACCTGGAAGGCCATGAAGGCCTCTGATCTTATTCACGCCACAGAAGGAAGTGAGTCACTTCGCTTTTAGCCTAATAATAAATAGTATCTCGAATGCTTGTAGATTTTTTAATGGGAAATCTTAACGTCTTAGAAAATCCATACCATGCCGCCCAATCGCTCGGTCTCGTCTCTGATCTCGGTGCTGCTGTGAAGGAGAGAGCGAGGCTGATTCGCAGAGATGGGGTCTCCAGGGTTTGGACGGGTGGGGTCTGCCCAGAGCCAGGGCCACGCCAGGAAGTCGGCAAGCTTCACCCCCATAAATCACCTCATTCACACTTTACGATGCTTCTGTGGCAGGAAAGTTGCTCTCGTGTTACAGGTGAGGCTACCAAGACCCAGAGAGGTCAGGTGACTGGCGCAGGGTCACACACAGCTGCAGGGTCAGAGGGCGTCCCACCCACCCAAGGGGACCACTGGCGTTTCAGGCCAAGTCCCTTCTTTTCCCCAGGTTCCAGCTCTCCCACATGCAGGATAAGTAGGCATGCTGTCTGCACACGGGATACCTTTTAATGAGCGTGGTTTCTGTATCGTAAAGGTTCTCCTCTTTTTGGGGGAGTGAAAATTGCATGTTTTATTCCTCGTAGAAGGATAACCGAGGTGGGGACCAAAGTCCAGGTCTCGCTCTATCTTCTCCTGTGCTCATCCACTACGTTTCCAACCTTGGCTTCAGAGCCTGGGATTCAGAGATGACAGTGATGCTGTTCTGATTTGTGAGGTGCTCAGAGTCTTCTAGAAAAAATAAAGCGTTAAATCTGGGAGATCAGTGCTCTGAGAGAGAGACGCACACAGGGTGTCGTGGGAATGGAGAGGACGGAGACTGACTCTGACTGACCTGAGTAAGCCATTTAAGTAATTTTGGGCCTCAGCATCCTCATCCTTTGGCTACTTAGGCAGATGTTGAACCTAGGAAAGGCCGCTTAATCTCTCTGAGCCTCAGTTTCCTCATCTGTGAAGAAGAGAGAATGAACTTCCTGTATGGGAGCCGCAGTGAGGACGGAAGGAGGGGGTGCAGGTAAGCACTGATGAGTGCTAAGAAGGGGGACCCCTCCCCTGTTCCCTCTCTCCCTGTCCTCCCTTCCTTCTTCTCTTTCTGTTTTCCTTTTTGCTCCTTCCTCTTCCTCTTCCCTTCCTCTTCTTCACAGTTATTACTGAGTGCAAGGAAAACTAAGGCAGGATTCACTCCCTGTACTCACCATGTTCCTTTCTGCCCATGCTACGATGGGGTCCCCCAAGACCACATTCAGGGTCTGGAAGCCACATTTATTCCATCTCTACACAGGCCTGAGAGAGAACTGCAGGGGTCCTGGAGGCATGCTAAGGTGTGAACGTACATCCATGCCAGCTGTGTGATCAACGGCAGGTCACTTACCCTCTCTGAGGCTAAGGTTCCCCAATGGTAAGATGAGGATAATGAGACCTTTGCAACAGGTTTGTTGGGAATAATAAATGAGATCATCTAAGTGAACTGCTGGACCCTTATTGGGCCCCCTCTGTCTCTCTTTCCTGCCTGGAGGCTCCAGGTAGAACCCACGCAGAGTTGTAAACGTCTCACCAACAAGTGCCACGTCCTGGCGAGGTCCTCCCGCTCCCAGGCCAGCCACTTCTCTGCAGCCTCTCAGCTCATCTGCTCCATCTGGGAAGACCCTGGGTTCTCAGATCTTTTCTTTCCAAGGATGGCATGGTGAAAAGTAACACCTGGTAGATAGGGCTCTACAGGTAAGACTGCATCTTTGGATAACACCTTCCAGACAATCACGTTTTTCTTCTGGGGGTCTCCCATCCATTCTCTGAGTTAGGTGTTCGATAATGACAGAGATGACAATGATGATAATGGCTCACACATATTGAGACTAACCTCATGCCCGTCATAGTGCTCGGCATATTGTTATCTGTACAGATGGAGAAACGGTGCTCCCAGGGGCTGGCGAGAAACTTCAAGGGTGATTTTAGTGACTCCTTTTTACAGATGAAGACTCGACGTCTCCAAGATCAAGGGCAAAAGGGCAGAAGCCCAAATGCTCACACCAGGTCGAGCTGGGAACTTAGTTCGGGTCAGGCTTTCTTCTCTCCTTTTGCTCTTACGATGCTATCATGTTTTCTTAGGTAAAGGAGAAGAGAAAGACAGAGGACCTGAGCTGGGATAAGCTGCAAAGTTCCACTCTCTGATTTTTAGGTGCGTTGTGTGGTGTATTCATCACTTGTCTTCCCGGATGAGGTCTTTGTTAGTGAGAATTTAGCCTCTCGGGTCCAAGGCCAACTTAGTCCACCGTTCGCCACGTCTCAGAGGTGCTCACTCTATCCGCATGCTCCCTGAGAGCCATGTCTTCGCCGCACCCCACGTTCTCATGATCCACGTCCTCCCCATGACCAGTGTCCTCTGCATGACAGACACCCCGCCACCCAGGCCAAGTTCTAGCTCTCCACTAATGCCTGTCCCAGTCATGACAGACAGGGTAGATGCTCCCTCCGGGGACACCAGCCTTGTCGGACCTTGAGATTGGACGCGTTCAGTCCTGGTCGGGTGAGACACTGATGAGGTCGAGTGATGAGCAGAGAGCAGTGTCTTCCATGAGTCGGGTACGATTTCTTCCACGCCTTTGCTACACCGTTCCCCCGTGTGTACTCCCCTTTATACCTGCGTCACCTGCCAAGTCCAGCTCCATCTTCTCGGTCACCTCCTATACACCCTCTCTCCAGGAAGCACCCCAAGTTTGGGAAGGCACTCATTCTCCATGCTCCTATAGCCTTGGGCCCATGCTGTTACAGACCCTGGGACAGTCACTGTGTCACATGACTGTCTCCTCTCTCAGACTGTGAGCTCTCTGAGTGCACAGGCCTTAGTCGCCCACGTATCCAGCCTATTCTGAGAACGATAGCTGTGGCTGGTCAGGCAGGCCTGGCTACGCCGCAAGAACAAATAAACCCTGAAGTCTCAGCGGCTTAGCACAACTCAGGTTCACTTCCTGCTCACGTTAACGTTTGGAGCTGCACGCGCTGTCCTCCCAGCCACGTGCCGGAAGCGTCAGTGAGCCCCTCAGGCTCCTCTCACATGGCTGTGTCATCGGGAGCACACGGCTTCCTTCCTTCCCAGGGACCACATGGGATGTGCCTGGAGTGGCAGCCATCACTGCCACCCATCGCCTTTGTCCAAACCAGCCACATGCCCCAGCCCAGCTGCAAGGGAGGCTGGGAAATACTGGGGCACACAGGGGACTTTAACGAGCGTGAAACGTCTCTGAAACGGTTTAGAGGGGTGGGCTTCAGCGGTTGCAGGGGGACTTCCTAGCCGTCAGGGCTGCCGATGGAATGGAAGTCTTCTCGGGCTGGGAGACTCGGAACTGGCTAGCTGGCAGATATATGGAGGCTACCCTTCCCCTCAGCCAGGGACGTGTGTTCAGGCAAACATCAGCTTTTTACAAACAAGGGGCCAGGCCCTGGAAGCTCCGTTTAGCCCTGTCGGTCCTGAAAAAGCACGGTGTTCCCAGCATCCAGTGTCCTTTGTCCTCTGAGCTCCCGAAGCCTGGAGAGGTGACTTCTTTATTCCTGGGAGCTGCTATTTATAACTCCTTTGGTTCTGGACCGAGGCTCAGAAAAGCGAGCCTGCCCTCCCCTAACGCCAGGCCTCTCTCCCCCCAGAGCAATCCCGTAAATAAAGGATGAAAGGCTCCGTAATTATTACCATTGGACAACACAGAGACTGTCAAAACCAGGGGCCCAACAAAAGCCTTTACATAAATCACAGCTGATACAATGGCTCCGGGTTGAAGGGGAGAGGGGCTTAGGGGCTCCGAGCTGCCGCTGAAAGGAGGTTTGTGTTTGGGGGAGGGTTCGCTGGGACCGGCAGCCCCTGGGGAAGAGCCGGGGACCGGCGTCTGGGCCGAGGACAAGCCCATCTTCCCGCTCACTGGACGACAACAGATGCCGCAGAAGGAGAGGAAAAATCTGGGGGCAGACTCCAGATGTGACATCTCCAAGGGGCCAGATGGTCCAGGGATGGGGACACGGCAGCCTAGCAGAGCTGTATGCTCTGGGGGGACACAGTGGCCTGCGAGGTGCAGGCACGGGTGTCCGTACCCTGGGAGTCAGGGGGAGGTTCTGGGATCTGGGGGCCAAAGAGGGGCACTGTGGGGGGCTGGGCTGCTCAGGGCGGTTTCCTGAAGGTGGACGTGCCATGTCGGTAGGTGGTTTCCTGACGGGCAGAGAGGAGAGCAGGACCCTCAGGGAGCAGTGATGTGGCCGAACCACGTCCCTGCCCAGCCATGTGTGCCCAGAGCTGGGTACCACGGTGACCCAGTCTAAGAGTCCCATTCCTGAAGGACAGAGACCTCGTCAGGGGGCGGCAGTTCCCAAGAAGCAGGGACACTGGCGGGAGAGTTCACGCCTTGGGGAGCAGCCACTGTTCCTTTAGAGCCAACCACGCGGCGGGTGGCCCAGCAGAATTCAGCGGCATTTAACAGACGCCGGTGGCCGCTATTGGGTGCCATGCTCTGCGCCTGGAGATGGGGTTTCGGGTCTAGGGCAGCAGGTAGACGCGGTAACAAGAGCCATAACGCAGGGCATCAGGTGCGGACAGGCACGCGCCAAGAGGGGGTGCAGCAGAGTGGGGAGGCCGCGGCTCTAGAGCCCTCCTTTCCTGGGTTTGAATCCCAGTCCTGCTGCTCGAAGGCGGGATGACCTTGGGTGAGTCATTTGACCTCTCTGGGCCTCAGTTACTTCTGCACAGGAACGTGGGTTATGAGGATAAGAAGAGAAGCAAGATGATGTCTTGTATCTCCTCACCTGGGAGCATTAGTCTCCCTCCGAGTCTCTTGGATAGTGAGTGACGGCTCCTGAAGCATGTAACACATAGTTGTGTGCTCAACTATGATCCGACCACGACAGGGATTAATCTCACCGCCTCGTTTAAAAGAGGACCTGCCTGAGGCTCAGAGAAGCAAGTCGAGGTCCCCGAGCGCCACAGCCGCAGCGACAGAGCCAGGCCTTGTCCCACTCTGTGGATTCCATCTTGGGGTGAATGCCACATGGGGTTTTACTGCTTTGGTGCTGGGGCGGTGAGCAGGGCGCTCTGAACGGCCGCGGAGTTTCAGGCCAGAGCTGGGCTCCTCTGTGGGGCCCATGGTGGGTGTTATGAGAATGTACACCCAGAAACCGAGACGCCCCCGTGTGAGGGTGACCTGCCAGAGCCCAGGGTCTGCTCCTTGCTCCTCACAGTCCCCTGTGGCTCCAGGGTAGAACCTCGTTTCTGGGGTGTGACAGCCCCCACTTATGTCTGGGGGCCCAGCCAGCTTAATGCCCCCCCCCCAGGGTGGCTGAACGGCCCACACTGCTCCTTGGCACGTTGTCCCTGATGACACTCCGAGGTTATCCTCCAGGGCTCCTCGGGAGGGGCATCCCCTCTGGGTTTATAAAGCTCTGTGCCATGGTGAGCCAGAGCCTGGCGTTCAGAGTGAAAGGTGAATGAAGCGAGGGGATGGTGGCTCCCCAAAAAATACATGCTGTGAATGGTCTGGGCAGACGGTGACGCTGAAGGCCATGTGCGCGCGTGTAGCATGCAGGCTGCAGACCCTTCATGGGAACAGAGGTGGGGGGAAGGCCGTGGGGAAAGCAGGGTCTACCAGGAGGACTTGAGAAGTCACAGGAAGGAGAGGGAAAGGCATATGGGATGTAAAGAGGGCCAGACTTTAGAAACAACCCCTGGAAGTGGTCCCCCAGTTGCACCCCAAATGGAGCCCTGCCTGTAAGGAGAAAGCCAGGCTGCAGTCCAGGAGCTGTGGCCGGGCTGGTCCTCGCGGGCCCTCGGCAGCAGGGTGACCCTTCCATCCCGCCGAGGGTTTATCCTTTCAGACGATGGTTATGACTCGTTAGTGGGTCCTGATGGGAGGTCAAGATCTGCATTTCAAAACACAGGATACTATATGGCAGAACAGAGCGTGCATTGCGCATAGCAAGGTCGGCGCTGTTTAAGCAAACGTCCGTGCGGCCACACCTGTAGCTCGGCGCTGTTTAAGCAAACGTCCGTGCGGCCACACCTGTAGCGGGGTAGGGAACAGCGTGGATTTCTTACTGTATGACTCAGGAAGCGCTGAAACCTCTCTGCGGTGTCTCTTAGTCTGTGAACCAGACTCAGCCGCCTGAGCTCCGGCAGAGGTGACGGCTACTCCGGGCGGCCACTTCCACACCCATTCGTGTGGTTGTCAGGGCCACTGCAAGCGTCACCCGAGGTAAGGCACCTGCAGTGGACGAGGCTCACTAAGTGTTCACGTCCCGAGCCCTACCCCACCCCCCGACTGCAGTCGGGGAGGAGGGGTGTTGCATGGCGGAGCCGATCAGGCACTGGCGATGTGGGGTGCCGCCACCCCCATTGCAGTTTCTCTTGGCGCCAGTCTGAGGGCTCTATCAGCGGGCCCTGTGCCCTGGTCCCAGAGTAGTTGAGATCCTCGTCATTGTCACCTGGGGGTTGTAGGCCGTGAGGGCTGGGGTGCCATCATCCTCCTTCCCTGTGTGCCTCGGACAGAGCCTGGAGCCGAGGCCCGGGGGCAGGACTGGAACAAGACATCTGTCTGTCCGTCTGTCTAGGGAGCTGCGCTGCTGATTGGACCACCCTCTGCTCTCCTGTTCTCTCTCCCCTTCGCGCCACCTGACAGACGCACACAGAAAGCCAGCCTCGCCAGACCTGCCCCCTGAGTTGGTGGCACGGGGGAAGATGAGGGAATTAACTTCTGGCCTGCTGACAGTGGCGCAGCCTGCCAAAGCCGCCGGGTAATTTGGTTCCTTTCCTTTGCTGACTTGGTGCCAGCCACAAGAGCGGATTAAGCAGGGAAATCTTGCATGGAGAACTCTCCCCCTTTGGCGCTCCGATCCCATTGTCCCCCGAGAATGACAGCCACTGGTGGTGCCAACGCACACCGCTCCACTGGCACGTCCCCAGAACAGATCAGCTTCTCGCTCCTGAAAAGGGGGATTTGTTAAAGAACTGGAGTTAACAGAAAGAGGGAGCGGCAGGAGAGGACAAGGCCCCGGAGTAAAAGTGATGCCTGGCTTGTTAATGAAAAGAGCGAGCTCTCTGATGCCAATGCCGAGGCCAGCAGGGGACGTGGGGGCTTCTCAGACGCCTCTCCTCTGAGGGTGATTTCAATTCTGCCCACATTCCCCGAGCACCTACTGGCGTCAGGCTTTGGGCTCGGTGCTGGTTCCGGGGGCGGAGATGAACCACCGTGTGTTAAAGCGTCCTCCTTACTTGCTCTCAGAAACACAGACGTTCATACAAAAACCCTGGGGTAATCATGGTTAATATTTATTGAGTGCTTCCTCTAGGCCAGCCACTGCTGTAAACTTTTTCTTCACCTTCACTAATCTCACCATCCTCATAATCCTTACAAGGTCCGTATTATTGTTATTATTACATCTTCCCTTAAAAAAGTGGGAAGCCTGAAAGCGTAGACAGTGGTGGGCTATAAATGTTGATAACTGATCTCTGGAAAAATAATAAATGAAAACAAGCCCCGATTTGCAGCTTTTGCTAGTTTCCATGGTGTTCATCTTCTTACGGTGCCTGATTTCAAGAGACTAATGTGACATCATTGGACACGGACTTGGGAGGGAGACATGCACAGCTAGCTGGCCCACGAACTGGCTACAGCACTCCATCGGATGTTAAGAAGCCTAAGCTTATGCAGTCCAAGCTTACGCAGTGAGAGGCGGGGTCAAGATATGCACCCAAGTCACCTGAACCTACTCTCTCAATTACTAGGTCACCCAGCCTGAGATGTCCCAGGGAAGGGTCTTCATGAAGATGGCTAACTGAGATTAGTTATGTCACGTGCCTGGGCAACTCTCAGATCCTGCCTTCTCAGAGGTCCCCATGGCCCCTCTTCCTGCTTTGTCCTCCTGCCCTACAAGCCATCAGACCCAGTAACCCTTTGTTCATGAAGTCTGGATGGATCACAACACATTTCTGATTCAGAACGTGCAAGGCTGAGACCCCTCTTGGTAGCCCAGGTAAAAAAAATTTCGTAACTACTAATGAGGTCTTGAAAGCCTCTCTTTGTACATCATTTTCATTTCATTATCACAGCATGCATGTGAGAAATACAGTTAAAATTCATCAGCACAAGAGCAAAAAAAACTGTCTCCTGCTGCCAGTTCCCCCCTTTTGTGTATCCTACATGCTGGCTGATTTGCCTTCTTGAATTTAGTTATCACCCTGACAGTCTCTTGATAGAAGTTTTCAGTAGCTTCCATTACCTACAGATCACATTTGGGCTTTTTAGTCTGGCATTCAAGACCTGCCAGGATCTTATGCATTCATCCATCCATCCATCCATCCATCCGTCCGTCCGTCCGTCCGTCCGTCCGTCCATCCATCCATCCATCCGTCCAGTATGCATTCAATAAATTTCAAGTGCCGACTACAGGACAGGCAGGAACACTACCAAGTGAAATGTGATCATCTCGACTTTACCTTCTATTGCTCTCTATCCATCCATTTATCCATCTAGTCATCACTGAGCATTTACTATATGCTAGGTTCTGGAGACGGAAAGAAACATAAGCAATAGACTCTGGTTTTGACTTCCGTATATTCTCAGCTAATCTGATTGTTCTTGCCATAACATTTTTCTACCTCTATGCTTTTGTGCACACTCTTTTCTCAACAAGCCAGGAAGGCCCTCCCTACAGATCTGAACACCCAAGTTTTATTCACTGCTCGTGGCCGCCAGTGACACCTTCCTCATGAAGCATCTTCTAATCCTCTGGTCCTCCCCTTCAAGCTAGAACCAATCACGCTTTCCCTGAACTCCCATTGCAATCCTTGCTCCCTCTTATAACCCTATTTGTTCTGTCTTGGCTCAAAGCCATTTGTACCCACGTTCATTCTCTGTTGCTAGGACCTAACCTCCTGGAGCTCTGGGACTTGGTGGACTTGCATTTATGTCCCCTTAGGGAGCAGGTGAGCAGAAAGTGCCTATTGGATGAATGATAAAGTGAAAAAAGAAAAACGTAAAAGCGAGACCAAAGCTCCTACAAATTGTATGGTGTGTCTTCTATTCCTCTCATTTTTTTTTTTAAATGGGGAGCTTTATTAAAATGGCAATTGCTTTTGGTAATACGCTAATAAATTCAAACATAAGGTATTAGAATTTGAAGGGGCCTGAAAGACCCTTTAGTGTTAGCCTCTAATTTTAGGTTTGAGAAAACTGGGCCCAGAAAGGCAAAATAACTCACTCAGATTACCTTGTAAGTGATCACAGTTAGTCATACAATGTGCCATAGTAATTGTTTATAAAGTTTCAGTCATTCTTTCAACTACTCTGCAAGTCAACTCTGTGTGAGGCAAAAAGTTGATTCTAAATCATTAAGAAAAGGTAAAATGATTACCTGGTAGTCTAATCCTTTAGAAATGTTTCTATTAAGTGTAGTAAAAAGGAAAGCAAATGAAGGCTCACACATAGCAAATGTCAGTTATTGGGAACATTTACCTACCCCGACGTCTCCCATTTGCATGCTAAGAGAGCAGTAAGACATGCCCATATAAATCGGTGACCGTATTTTCTGGTTTGTAGAGGACAGCCTAGATTGATTCTCCTTGTCCCCACACAATTATTGATAATGCCTCCTTGCACTCTCAGAGGTGTTCTGGTTTGGACAATCAATTACACGCTCATCCTATGTGTAAAGCTGAGTGTTTTTGTTGGACTTGTACCTCTACTGCTGCACAAATAGTTTCTAATGAATAGCGGGTTCTAAGCGATGTGTCACCAACCTGTTACTGCGGAAGGAACCATGGATGTTTCAGACTGACAGCTTGGGAGAGGGCCTCTCGAAAAACCATCGGAACTGCTGGATCGATGCCCTCCTTCCTCTCAATGTCTCTCTAATGTGAAGATTCTCTATTCGCAAATCCAATGTCCTATCCTTTCAAATCTCTTGAAATCAGAAAAACCTGTGGAAGCCAGTTGATCAGTTTTGCCAAAAAAATAAAAGCTGCAGGCAATCTTGGGAGCAGGGAGGTGGAAGAGGTGGATGAAATATTATAGGCCTAATGCGAGTCGTTTTTGCATACAAATCCACTTTTAATCTTCCAACAAGAACTTGTTGACAGGCAAATTGCTTAAAAGTATTAAATGTACCATAGAATTGTCCATTTGGAGATTTCTAAACTTCCAAAAAAAAAAAAAACGTGCTTTGCCAGTTTGGGATATGCAAATGGCTTATATTCTCTTCCGCGGTCCAACTCCTGTTCTTCGGGGTTGATGGAAATAAAAATGACTGGAGAGGAGACATCTGGGTGTACCTCTCCTCCAGGGCTCATGGACATGCTTGCCAGAAGCCCCACCTGACATAATAGCACCCATTCTCAAGTGCATCTTCGCAGAAACAGCGATGCTCTGGACCAGGTATCCTGGGTCGATGGAAAGATATTAGGACTCAATTTTCACTGGCTTTGCTCCATGGCAGTTGTTTCTTACCTGGGCTCCCATCTTTAGTCTTCCCCTCACATTCCACAGTCTTCTTTCCAGCCTGGGAGATATGTCTGGAGCAGGCATACAGGCAGGTCAGAGCCTCGCTCCCGACACCCTGGGGCCTTGCTGCCTGCAGAAATAATGTCCAGGGACAATATTGCCAGGTCCTCAACAAACCGATCCCTGTGTTTCTTTCTTGCCTAAATTTTTCAGTATAAAACTTTGTCTATTGTGCACTTTCAAGTTAAAGTAGAAACAACGGCATGTGCCAAAGTCAAATGCATCAGCTGTTGCTACCACCAACAAATAGTATTAGTGAATACTTGTGACGTATCGCTTTGGGCTTCCACAAATGAATTTAAGGACACACTCTGGGAACCAACTTTTCTGTAAGCAGAGGACTGTCTTTTTCTCTAACTTTTCCATCTATACATTCACCCATCCATCCATCCATCCATCCATCCATCCAACCCTCCCTCCACTCACCTATTCACCATTTGCCCTTTCTTTCAACAGTTAATTGATTGCTTGCAGACACTTGAGCTCTGTGGTGGGAATATTTTGAGGAAAAGCACTATCCTGGGCTCATGAAACTTAGGATCTAGTTAGAAACTGCTGTTATCCCTCTAACACACCTGCCCATTGCCTATGATCATGCAATGTCCTCCATCTCGAATGTCATTATTCGTGTCCTTTATCTAGAAAATGCTTCATCAGATCTCACCAAAACACTTCTTTCTGAAGCCATCTACATCCCTCTTGAGCGAGAATGTGGAGTCAGAACTGCCAAAATCTTGTGGAGTTAGACAGATCCCCCAAAATCCTTCCCTTCTTTACTGCCTATATGACCTCGAACAAATCACTTAATCTCTCTCTAGGCCTCTTGAGATTCTTGAACTAAAAAGAGGAATCATAAAACAGCTCATTTAATCTTGTAGAGCAGTTGTGAGGTTTAAACAAATGTTTGAATGCCTCACAGTCAGTGATGTTCATTTGATTCATCCATTCCCTGAACACTTACTCAGAGCCCACTCTGTGAGCCAGGCCCCTTGTTCATTCTGGGGATCCAGATTAAGTGAATCTTTCCCATGGGGATCACAGAGGGGACAAAGGTCATGGAACGATTATGACATGGATGTGTGACGTTCGATGGGAGAAGCCCACACAGGGAGCCATGGGAACATGGGAAAGATGGGCGTAAACATGAGAATCATATGACTTAGAATAATTAGAGCAAACACTTCTATCACACTATACATTCTGCACTGTGTAGATGGGGGAACTTCAGCCCAAGATGAGAGTTAGTAAGCGGTAAAGGTATGATTTAAACTTCTCACGCCCTTTACTAACAAGGGCCAGTGGTGGCACCTGAGTGAGCATCACACATGACTGGGTGGTGAGCGAGAGGGTTGGCGTGACCAGAGCAGAGGAGAGTGAGTGAGAGAAAACAGGTCAAATCCCTGAGGACACGCAGCCTGGCCGAGGAATCTGCGGTCCCCAAGGCTCCTCAAAGCAAGGAGGAGGTGGGACGCGCAGGGCCTTTCAGAAACTTGGACATTGCCTTCTTTCTTGTCCTCAGTCTTATATTTCCTTCTATTCCTCAGGAAACAGCCAAACTTTTAGACACTGGCCTTGAACGAGGTTGGCTTCCAACAGTGGTTGGAGACTAGACCATGTTTTGGTTTGTAGAGTCATAATATTCTCTGGCTATGCTTGGTGATCCAACCTTAACACATCTGAAGAGTGTGTGGAAAGAAAGCAACCATTCTTCTAAATGTTTCCTTACCCTTTGGACTCTTAGATATATCATTAAAAGTTACAAAATGGCCAAATGATATTTTTTCTTTTCTTTTTTCTGTTTTTGTCTATGTGCCCCTAAAAACTTGGGTATTTGGCATCATTCAGTCAACGATCCATTCAATTTGTCCTGAGCTGCTCTTTGCTAAGATTCTATGCTGCGCTAGATCAATAATCTCTTTTCTTTTTTTCTCAAATTGAATTGCTTTGGGAAATCTTTCTTTGAAAAGCTCTTATCAATGTTTTCTGAAAGACGTGACATGTAAAATTCTAAGTGAAATCCTGTTTCAGAAGAGCTGAGTTCACAATGACCAAGGTCTTGAAGTTGAAAGAGCTCACAGAAGCCTCTGGCCTGGAGACCTTCATGTCTGATGGATCAGTCACCAGCGTTATGTGGGAACGTTAGAGATGGGCAGAACAACAACAAAACAACAACAATAACAACAACAAAGACAATGGCAGGATGTAACCACTAGGCTATGTGCCCACAGAAGAGGCATCTTTTCCTAATTTGCATGAAAGCTCCCTATAGGCTGATAGGAGAATAGCTACCTGACCCCCAATGCTGCAATTGTGTTAATGGTCATATTGGACTGCTCTAGAGGTAGCCCGTTCCACTGTGGGAACCACGCGGTTGTTACTTCTGCTCCTTCCTCCCCCAGTCTCTAATCTGCAACCATGACCCTGCTCTTGACCCCTGGAAACCCACAGAATCCATTCAATCCCTCTTCCTCAAGAAAGAACCTCAAGGACTTGAAATTAGCCAGCCATCCATCCACCCATCCATCCAACTATCCATCCAACATATCATACATATGTCAGTGTCCAACAGTCATTCAACAAATATTTATGGAGTACCTACTATATCTGCACCTCTTCCCCAGTCAGCGACAAGCAAAATAGAACGAGTTTCTTGTCTCACAAGCCTTAAAGTCAAGCGGTAGGGGAGACAAATAATAGATAAGCAAACCAACGAATATGAAAGAATCATGCAAGGTATTGAGAGATTTGGAGACAAAAGCAATAACATTCTGTAAATTGTTTATAGTCCAACGGGGAGATTCATTCAATCCCATAGTTTCCATCTGGCATAGCTAGAGCTGAAATGGAGGCTTGTAGGAGGGCTGTGAGAACACGGGGTGGCAAAGGCCTCGGAAGGGGGGTGGTTTCCCCACCGGAATCAGGCCTCCTCAGTTACCCAGTGAGGTGGATTTTTCTTCTGTCTTTAATAACTGATGGGCTCTATTGTTTGTAAGGTCATGCTAAGTAGACTTAATTTTAGAGTCTGTGGTTTTGTTTTCTTTCCTTTTTTTTTTTTTTTTTTTTTTAAGTTGCAGAGAGGTTTTCCATGAGAGTAAAAAAAAAAAAAAAAAAAAAAAATTACCCGTTGCAATTCCTATTTCACTCTGATGGGCCTTGGAGCCAAAAGAGTTTGTGTGCTCACTGCCGAGCCACTCAGAGACGCGAGCGGCTCGGCTCCTGCAATCTGCTCGGCTTGGCAGGGCGAGCTCTCGATAACAATGACTTCCTATATACCGTCCACAGTGTAAAAACTGTGGCCTGTGTTTTGTCTTGCTCTGTGCCCTCTGGGGCCAGTTCCAGCGCCAAGCTCCCTTTGAAGTCTCTGTGCCTGGACCAGCTTCACAGGCTCTGAAGTCAGTTGAGAAATGGGCCCATTGTGAATGGGGGCAAAGCATTTGCACCCTCTTCATACAGTGTGGGTGGCACTGGGCTTCCAGGGGACACCCTAGGGCTGAGTGTCGGAGTGTGTGGGACTCTAGTGCTGGGCTTGGCACTGGTTTCTTTTGGGACCAGTTGGCACTGAGTGTCAGTGGATCGGCAAAGCCTTCCATTTTTTTATAGTTACTGTGAACAGATGATCAGTTTTGGGGATCGTTATGTTAAGAGAGCAGATTAATTAACCGTTTGATTGATTCATTCATTTCAATGTTGACTAAAGATCTAACTGTGCCAGATTCTGTGTCCTTCCTCTTCTTGGGGAACAGAGATCAATGTGATTTTCGTGGAGAAGATGGCTTAGAAGCCAATGGATACAAAGCAGAGTTATGGACACCCCGGAAAACGTCTGGGCAGGTGGAAGTGAGTGAGGCACCATGGAGGAAGTCATCAGTCCTCCCTGGCTGGGGTGGTTTGAAAAGTCTTCGGGAGGAAGTAGTGTGGGAATTGTGTTTAAAAGTTAACATCAGAAGCAAACCCAGCGGCGGAGGAATCGGGGTGGACTGCAGTATGATCAGACGCATTCTCCTTGTTCACGGAGCCTTAACAGAGCTTCCTGGGTGTTTCGATTCCAAACACAAAGAGTGTGTTAATGACATTGTTCTATTTGGTGTGACGTCCCAGAGAAGGGAGAGTGCCCTGGCTTTGTAGTTAGAAGCCAGCGTTTGACATGAGTCCTCCCTTCCCCTGAGGTTGACTCACCTGTCAAATGAGACGTGGATGATGTCGGCAACATTTTATCATTGAATAAAGTGTGGAATCATTGATTAGAGTGTGACTCCTGATAGGCCTGTCCCTTGCTCCCTGAAGGTACCCCTAAAAGAAAAACTGAGCTTTCAGAACACATCTTGTCACCTGTGATCAAATGATTTCTAAGACACCTGCCCCCACCCTCCGCCCAACTTGAGATCTCAGCTCTAAGCTGTCAATTCATAGGTCTGTGACCTTGGACCCATCACCCCCTTTCTTCCTCCCTCATTTCCCCATCTGTATAATGACAGTGTTGGACAAGGTGATCTGGGAGCTGTGCTCTCCCGGGCTTTATAGCCTCAGATCTAAAGATCAAGGACACAGGTGGATGTGGTTATCAGGAACGAAAAAATGACAGTACTCATCAGGGCTTCCTATGTACCGGGCAGTGTGCTGGGGACTTTACATGCATTTCTTCACATAACCAACACAAATATCTCTTGAGGTGGTTATCACTTTTATTGTCTTAGAGATAAGAAAACAAATGTAAAGAGGTTAAAGGACTGGACAAAATGCTCTTGGAGATGTGTGTGGAGCTGGGCCTCTGCCACTCACTCCGGGGCTGTTTCTGTCATTGTCGTCTTTGATGCCATTGACTGTCTGGCTCTTTCCCCCAGGATATCTGTTCGACACGGTGGGCTTCCACGTGGGTGGAGACTCAGCTAAGCTCCAGGTGCACTCTGCTGTCCGCAGTACCTGCTGGACAGGCAGGACAGCCAGGCCTCGCACCCCGAGAGATGCGACAAGGGCTGCGTCTCGTGGGACTGGGCTGAATGGATGGGGGGGGGGCCTGGGCTCGGAGCCAGCGAAGCCTCCACTGGTGTTTTGTGTTGGAGAAACAGAGATCATGGGTCCTGTCAGAGCCGCCCTCGCCATTAGTTCTTGGCGTAGTTACTATCACCCAGAAATCTAAAGCAGATACGGCGTAAGCAAGAAAAAAGCCTAAGAGGAGGGTGTGTGTCCTCACGTGCGCTCACGAGAGTGTACGCACGTGTGCAGGGACCATGCACCAATGTCCAGTGTGAACTGGCGTGAATTAGAAGTGTTTACATGCGGGCTTTGTGTCCATGCATATGAGTAAAAGAAGTCTGGATATAGCTAGCACATGAGTTTGTCTTTCTAGGGGTGTGTACATATAAGAAGAATGTTCTTGGTCTACTTTGATATGGGACTGTGTGTATGTCATAAGTGTGTCTGGGAAAATACACCTTCGATACCCAGGTGTGAAAACAAGTCCATTTTGAAGGCATGCGTTATCTGAGAGTAGGGATCTAGTTTGCATTTATTCTCAGTATATCTTTTTCAGTGTCCACCGATCGTATTTGGACTATTGCCACAGGCACGGCCCATGGGGCAAGCTGGGCTGTCTAGAACAGCCTGTCCACTTGGGCCCTGAGAAAGGCCCTGATTTGAGCAGAGCAAGTCCAGACTTGGACAATAACTTTCAACCCCCACAGGGCAAGCTCGGGGCAGGCTGTGGAGCGCGTGCCACCAGAGCTCAGGACAGCAGAGCCTGGAACCCCAGGATCCCTGGTGACAAGTCTCCGTGGGCCCGGTGGGAGGAGGAAACGAGGATGAGGAAGGACCTCAGGGGGTTCCGGTTCCAGGAAATCTGTGTCCAGCTGCACAGGTGACTCACGGGACCTCACCGTCCTCACCACGACCCAGACCTGCTTCCTCCCAGCCGAGCGGGGCTGATGAGGAAACATGTCCCTGGGCTGTGAGCGCCTCTGAGGAGGTAGGTGGCTGTCCAGGCTGAGGAGGGTGTTACAAAGGTCACTGGGACGGGTGGTGAGTGCTCCAGTCCACGGGCCTTGGGCTGTCCACAAGCCTTGGCCCTCTGCCTCCACGTCAGGTCTCCCACGGCCTCAGCACATCAGAGGGGCCTGAGGTCCTGCTGGAGAGGCAGGCCCCTGGCCGGCCCGTCCAAGGGCAGTTCTGTGTGGCCTTCAGACAAGGTCACGTGCCTGTGGGGCTCTGAGGTTGGGAGGCCCCGTGCCCTCTGATGGCAGGCAATGCTTCCCGTTTCATGGAGACCGCCCTGCAAGGTGGCTAGGAGGAGGTGTCAGCGAACACCTTCCTCACACCAGCTTTAAACCCAAGGGTAGGACACTGATGTCAACAAGCTGCCATGTGCCACAGGCATCCTGGGCCCCTCGTGCTCCCCATCTGATATGGTCCAGATGTCGCTCTGTGGGGTAGACAGACAGCCCCCACACCTAGATGCAGACTCTGAGGCTGGAGTGGGAACCGGCTGCCCCTAGACCCTGGTTCAGTTGGGCACAGGGAACATTCACATCCTGTGCCCGCCAAGGCGCGTGGGGAGCGTGCTCCCCTCTGTGAAATCTCCCCACACTCCCACAGCCCTGCTCTGCCCTCTTCAATTCTCTCTTCCACCCCAGCTTTCTTCTTCCCTTGGTGGCCTATTTGTCAAAGGCACCCCCTCCCTCCCCCCACCTTCCCTGCTGGAGGAGACCCTCAATACTGCTTCAGCATCGCCTCCTCCAGAGACACATTTCGTCCCTCCCCTCTCTGTCCCCGCAGCCTGCAGTGCCCGGCTCCTGAGATGTTTCAGCGTCTTCACGCCAGAAAAGCCGGTTTCTTTTTAAACGGTCCATGGTTTTCGTGGTCCCAGAGAAGGCACAGAGTTTGTCCATTCGCTGACACTGACCCACTGGGGCAGAAAGGTCAGAGGGGAGAACCTCGCCCTCAGGTTCCCCAAGTCCACGGGACAAGGCAGAGACTAACATGACAACACAGGGTGAGCGTTCACCGGGCGCCGCGCACTGTTTTAAGTTCTGTGCAGGCAACTGATCCAGGGCAGTGGGTGCCGTATAGATATGCTGAAGCGCAGAAGCAGGAGCAATTGGTGTATCTGGAGGGGCTGGGGAAGTTTATAGAAGGCCACAATGAGCGGGGTCTTGAACCTGGGGAGGCCGCGCTGCAGGGGGGAGGAGGACGGAGCAGCGTGTGGGTCAGCGTGGGGCATCCAAGGCCGGCCCGCTGTGCGCATGCGCGGCAGTGTAGGCGGGCCTGCCTGCCTGCCTGCCTGGGGATTGGTACCTTGCTTGTTGAGAAACACAGTCAGTTCTCATTGTTCACAGTGGGTAGGTTCTCCGGAGTCACCGCAAACACTGAACTGGTGACTACAGCCCAGAACCATCACCAGTCGGAGGGACCCTCCAGGGCTAGCGAGGTCCCTGCCAGCGAGCGGTCACAACGTTTGGACCGACCCATCAATACAAAACCTCGCTGTGTGTGTGTCTCTTTAAAGGCACCGTATGGAGTAGGTGTTCTTGGTTCATTAACATTGAACTCACGGCCACCAGCAGCACTGTGACGCGCGCCCGGAGGAAGCTCACCTATTTTCTCTGTAAGACACATCATCACAGCCTCTGGCACTTGGGAACGGTAGGCAGCACTTCAGACTATGTGAGGGCCATGTTAAACAGTGGGATCACCGACGAAAAGCACACAAACATGAAAAAGCGTGGCATCAGACCGCCAAAAGGGCGGTTGTTCGCAGCGTGAGAATTGAAACAAGGACGCAGAGTGCCTGTCATCTTGTACGACCTCAGCTGAGAACGTGGCGTCTGGTGAATGAAATGTTTCTCTGCTCTGCGCATGTCCACCGATGACCATGAACGGGTCCCCGGCGTTCATTTGGGGGTTACAGACAAATGTAGTGAGGAGGTGAATTCGCATTTATGGCGTTGTAAGTAATAAGGATCGGCTGTCATCCGTGGGGCTTGAGGAGTTCTCTCACAGGACCACGGAGGTGTTTCTCAGTGGTCCTGGCCCACCTAACCTGCAAAGCATCTGAGTGGCAGTCTGTGACAGCCCAGGTCTTCCGCCCCTGTATCTTCCCGCAGAAGCTGGATGGGGCTGTTGCCCCTTGTGCTCCCCTGGGCTCTGTCTTTGCAGCAGCCACAGGAGGTGGCCTGGAATGGAGGCGGAGGCCCCAAGGCACCTCTGAGGCAAAGCGGAGCACAGAGGGCATACTCCTGAGAGGTGCATCCATCAAGCTGCTTTCCATTCATCTTCATATCGCAAATATTGAGTCCAAACGATGCCTGGACTGTGAAATCGCGGCCAATTGTATAGAAAGAGGGGTTCAGGACAATGAACTTAAAAAAAAAAACACAAAAAAGGATAGAAGCACAGCTACGTGTCCTAAATTCTGATTAGCTGCTGCTATGTGTTCCCTACACGCGTAGGCTAAAGCACGAGCAGCCCCATTATTGTTCTTGGAGACGGAATTTATTTGTATCCCATAAATATCCCAACATCAGAGCTGTGGTTACCCCTAACTGCTGCTGTTTTAAATAAACCCTGGATCTGTAGGCTTTTCATGACTACTGTAGAGAGACGCTTCTTGGTGTCCTTAAATTTTGGGAAACATTTCAAAATATTTCAAAGACCTCAGCTTCTCATTCTTGAGCATGTGAGCGGAAGTTATGCTTCGCCTGGCTAAGCATCACACCCAGTTTCCAGCCAGCGATACGTGGGTCGGGAGGTGCGAGGGGGCTGGAATGACTGGGGGAGGTTTGAAATGGTTCTCGGAGCCCCATTTTTTTTTTTCTTTCGGCGCGGGAAAGCTGTGGGATTCTGTGTCGCTGGGAGCACGTGCACCACAAAACATGGGGTGCCTTTGAGGTGTGGCTCCTCCAACCCTATGACCGCATTCCCTCTTCTGCAAAGGGAGGGTAGAAACGTCACCCTGTCTCCCTTCCAGCGCTGTCTCGAGGGTTGGACAAGGTGTGTGACAGCGCCCTGCAGGTCACCGAGTGCCACGCTGCTCTGTTTGCTAAGCAGAAGTCTAGTCACTGGGTCTAGCAGCTCTAAGGTTCTCTTTTTGAAAAGCTGCTAAACAGAACAACAGCATAGCTTAGGAAAAGCAGGTTCTGTGCTTTGAGGAATAAATAAAATTGTGTACCCTAAAAGATGGCCTTGGGTTAGTTTATCAAGCGTCGGTACCTGGAATTTATTTTTAAATCATGGTAAAGATGAACCTGGGATGTACAGATAGGGACTAGATATGACTTTATGCATAAATACACACACGCATATATTCATCTATGTAAACTCACAGACATATGTTCCTTCCTGTATATCGAGAGCTGACAATATGTAATATACGTATTTAAAAATATAGCACTTATCTCTATGCCCGAGTCAATTCTTGAGCCAAACTTACAAATATATACGCAGCCCTGTGAACACAAATGGGGTTTCAATACAAATGTTCCTACACATCCATGCCTGTGAGTGTTCCGAAGAAAAGGCCCATTGTTCCAAGGAGGGGCATCACGGGGGGAACCCCAGAGCAGGAAGTTCTCGCCCTAGCTTTTCCAGGGACTTGAACCCTGACCTTATGTAAGGTACTTCATTTCTCTGCCCCCCATGCCTCCTCTCCGGACTTGTCTGGTGGACAGAGGTTCCCATTCACGCGGAGGCCCGCACCCTCTCCTGGGGGAGGCCGCTCGCTCCCACCCAGGATCCGTCTTCTCGTCCCGACGTCTTTGACTGAAGTGTGGCCTGAGACAATTCCCTGTCTGACCTGTAAAGACGCCTGAGATCCGCGGACCGCAGGGCCGGGCGTTTGGAAGGACAGACATCGATCGATCGGCCCAGCAGAAATCCCTCTCCTCCTGGTTCCAATAAGGCGAGGAAGAGGCTCGCTGCTGCCATGGAGGCATTTCCTCCGACGTCCTCCCGTCCAGAATGATCCCTTTTACAAACCTGGCTAAGCAAACACGGGCAGAGGACCCTGGGAGCGTCATGCCCTCCTGGCCCTGCCATTTATCCAATTTACACTGATCAGACCCACATTGGCAAATGAAAGCCTCCTCTTTCCTTCTGTTTGTATGAGTTACTCACGGGGGCAATTTGAACGGATTGGATTTCCCCTTGGAAATGCTGGTATTTCCATGATTTGAAAAGTCTGGCTCAATTAGAATAATCTTCAGGCACTTCCTCTCCTTTTATGCAGGTAAATCATGGATAATTTAAAAGCAAAAGAACCTTTCTGACCATTGGGCCTGTCTCTTTCATCTCCTCGCCCTGGTAATTGCCCTTCCATTGTGAGACCTCGGTGGTTAGCTGGGAGGCTGATTAAGAGGTGAAGGGTTGGGCCTCGGAGAAGGGAGGGTCGTGGGCCACCACACATGGCCTCTCCTTCAAAGAAACTTCCTCTGCAGCAGGTATGTTAAATACCAAACCTGAGTCGGGTTACGCTCTCAATTGATGCCATATGATCCCAAGTGCCCAGACAAAGGCAGGCCATGATTAGAAAGTTCAAGACTGCACGAATGCTTCTGGGGGTTAGCGCAGGAACCGAGTGCCTGGAGACGGGGCGGGAGCCGGCAGGGCAGAGCTGACAGTGGTATGTGGCACCCCCCGAAACATGTTTGGAACAAGAGAAAATTGTTCTTTTGCCTCGGCTGCCCACGCTCCCATCTGGCACGCGATGAAAGCTCACTTTGCCCCACGTTCCGCGGCGTTGCGGGGATTGGATAAATCCCACAGAGAAATGCTGTTTTGACTCCCAGCTGTAATTAGGCATGTTTGCATATTCTCTGCCCCGTCGTTGTTGTGGTCCACCTTGGAGAAGAGAATGCCTTGCCCGGACTGAGCTAGGGGCCCGGGGCGGGAGGTGGGACTCCAGATGTGCCCAGCTGGGAGAGCGCTCCGCTAGGCCAGCCTGATCTTTTTGATGGATGGGGAAACTGAGGTCCAGTGTCACCTAGCGTGTGGTGTCCTCACGGGCCTAGAGCTTAGCATAGCATCTACACCAGCTCCCTTTGGAAACCTTGGCTGGCCTGGGGCTGGAAGAGCAGGTGGTGGCCAGGCTGCCTGCCTGCACGGAGGCTCTGTCCCGTGGCTCCAGGCCCTTGTGGCCCTGCCCTGGCCTGCTCAGGCCTCACCCGCCCACAGCAACACCTGGAGGCAGAATCTGAGACTGGCTTCGGAGCTGATGAGCTGGGTCAGGAGTGGCCTGAGAGTCAGTGAAATAGGCCACCTGGTCTCAGTGTATGCCCCGGTGACTGCTTTGGGACAGAAGCAGAGGAGGGAGCAGGGGACAGAGGGGCAGAGAGGGAGAAGGGGACCCCCAGGCTTGAGCGCATCTCTGCTGCGCATTTGTTCAGATTCACTTTGAAGGAGCCTCTTTCCCATGAGGACCTCGTTTTTCGATCTGTAACATCGTGGGGGCGGGGGCAGGTGGAGCTAGTGATCTGGAAGGCTCTCTCACAAGTGCTCACATTCAGGTCACTGGAAGGGCATCTACAACTGAACCCGTGGCTCTAGCTAGAACTCTCTACGATGCCTCCTCATAAAAGGTTTGCAAGACACCACGGAACACTCATGTATAACCCACTGCACAGACGTGTGGACACCAGTAAATGGGAAATGACTGAGCCATGGCCAGCTGGCCCAGACCCAGGGGTCTCCAGTGTCAGACCCTCAGCAGTGGGGAATGCTGTGGGGGGAAGGGGTCCCTTACGGGATGAGCACATATGGCTGGAGAATGGCCGCAGTGGAAGATGGAATTCAATGAAAACGACGTAATACATATTTATTGGATAACCTCCTGAGCAGCAGCTCCTATTCTTAAACAGAAGAAAAAAAAACATCCCTCTTGCTTCATCTACAAAAAGCTGGAAGTCAAGGGTGATGAGTTTCTGAGTCTCTCACTTGGTTTTGGTTCTTTTACTGCTTGGTGCCTTGTCTGGGGCTTCACTTGTTACATTCTAACCAGTCACACAGCAGCCTCTGCTACAGACAGAGCACAGCTGCTGGGCAAGGATTGTGTCTCGTCCCTGAGCCCCTCCTGTCTGCAGGAGTCTGCACAGGCCAAGTAACTCCTTCTACCCTGTTTGTGTAAGGGAATCAAAGTTTGCTTCCCATTTTACAGCTGAGCAGCTGTAGAGCCTGAGCGCTCCGAATACTTGCCTGGTGAGTTATTTCCTGTGAGATCCTGGTCGTGTTTTTTCCGAGTTCTGCCTCTGAAGTTTCTTCCTTGCAAAACGGGGGGCGAACACACACACCAAAAAGTACATTGGTGTCTGTAACAATAACAACTGAACTTCACCAGGCACTTGCTAATTGCTAGGTCCCGCTCCAAGCACTTTAGCTGTGCCTTCTGTTTTATTAGCACCACAATTCTGTGAGTCAGTTGCTAATACTGTCTCTCTATCTTACAGATGAGGAAATGCAAGCCACAGAGAAGCTCTGTGACTTATCCAAGGCCATGCGGGTAGGAAGTAGCAGAGCCGGGATGCAAATGCACGCGGGACGCGTCTGGTGTCCGGGCCTGAGCTCGTGGCCCTTCCATGCACTCAGCAGCGCCCACCTGGGACTGGCACATGACAGATGCTGAAAAGCACATGCTAGTTCTCAGCTGCTCATCCCTTCCCGTGGGCCCTGAGGGTGCAGGCTGCCGTGCAGAGAGGTGAGCCTCTTGGGGAGAATGCCCAGAGAGGCCCTCGAGACCACCCACTGAGGAAGGAGAGAGACTGCCCTTTCCCTAGTATCGCTGCCAACACCCCACCCAGCCCCCTGCTGCCTCTGCAGTCAGAACAGCCGGGGCCCTGAGCCCCCAGAGACGACGAGCCCGTCCTCATGCCCCTAATTACGTTCGAGGGGGATCCAGGCCCCTGGGTGCCCCTTTCTCCAGGAGCGCTTGAAAAATGCGGGGAGGCAACGAAGTTCAAGGTTTGGGTATCTGCTGCCCTTGGTTCTGCTCAGGAATTCTTTAGCTGATTACACGGCTCTCGTTTCAACAACACCAGCTTTGTGTCTGGGGCTATGGGAAGGTTCCTGGCCGCCACCGCCACCCCCGCCACCGAGGGTCATCCGTCGGGAAAACACATCTGGAGAGAAGTGTTTCCACCAGACTTAAAAATACTCCGGGGGCCACATTTTCTTGAAAAGTTCCTTTCTTTCTTTCTGTTTTTTTCCTTTCTCCGATGGGCTAATAGTTATTGCAGGCCCCTGCGTTCTTAGAAATCCCTGGAATGAGCTGGGCTGCAAACCGGTGAGAAAGAATGTGGCGTGCCTCCTCCCTGAGCTCTCGTGGCTGGTGGTGACCCGCCTGTGCTCGGTGCAGGGGACACGGCCTCTCGCCCCGTTTTGCTGCTGAGCAGCCCCAGCCAGGGGGGGAGGGGCCGGGCCGAGCCCGCCTGTGCTCCTGTGGGCCCTTTTTTTCCCCGCTGGATATGTCTCGAGCACCCAGTACCGTTAAGAAGTATATTTAGATTGTGCTCCCGCGCAAAGCCAGCCTGCGCAAGCTTCCTTTTATTTCTCCGATTATCTCCCTCTGTCTCGTTAGCTCGCTGACGACTCCTGCAGCACCAGGGTGAGGCGTTCTGAGGTGGGAGACACATGTACAGTCTGACTGGGGAGATCTGAGCCTCAGATGAGAGAGACATTCAGTTCCCCGTGCTGGCCTGGAGGAGGGCCACGGAGGACCGTCTCGGGGTTAACACTAGCTCTGCCTCATTCAATCCTCACAAGCATCCTGTTCAAGCTACTTTTAAGCAAACGAGGAAAGGGAAGCTGAGGGTGGTAACAGGTCTCTGGTCTCATATTGGTAAATGGCCAAACCAGAATTCAAGGCCAGGCTCATGTGACTCTCTAGCTTGTGCCATTACATACACACCAGCTGTACTGAGTCTCCCTCCCCTTCAGGGAGCTCTCTGTGCCCTGGTTCAGGCCACAGGGGCCAGGCATGGCAGTGCAAGACAGAGTGGGGTCACCTTGCAAGCAGGGCCACAGGCCACCAGCACGGTAGCAGGTCCGAGCAGGCGGGGTTCCCGTGGGGCCTGTCGGGGTGGTGGAGGGGAGGGTGTCATTGTAGACCTCAGAAGTTCTCTATTCTTGCTCCTGGAATGCTTCCCCTCTAGTGTTCACAGCCAAACCCTCTGTAAGTTTCACCGCCCACAGTGCCTATTCCAGGAAGCCTTCCAGATTGCTCCAGTGTCAGGGACTTCTTCTCCCCCTAGTCCCCTGTAACAGGGAGGGTCAGGGCTGAACCTGACTCAGGCTGAGATAGTGTACTTTCTGCCATATTTAATGATAGTGGATGGGAAGAAGGAAGCTAACACCCAACTGTGTATAGATATTACAAAGAAAAAGAAGGAAAGGGACCTCAGAAAAGGCAGGTGGAGAACATATATTGCCTAAGGAAACAGGAGTTCAAATAGTTCTCTCAAGTTTCAGAAGCATTATTAGACAACATTAATTTTATTATTCCTTAAAAAAGAACACACAAAGAAAAAACTTTTAAAAAAAGTTCAAAGATTGGATTAAAATGAACACAAGGAGTTATAAAAACAAGTTGACAAGAGCTGCAGAAAAACAGAGAGAAAGTAAAACTATTACAGAGATTAAAAAAAAAAGGTGGAAGTAACAAAAAAATGGCATGAAAAAGAAAAAACAGGGAGACAGGGCAACCTTTCGGAAATGAGGAGAGAACTGGTCTGCTGTGACTGCTCTGATGACTTCGGGGGCTCTGTGTTCAAGAGTGTCATCCCCAAGGGTCCAGGTACTAACGGGAGCCACACACTAGCACGCACGGGACTTAGGTTTCCAGAGATGTGGTCACTGACAGAGCTGGGATGTTCCATAAACAAAGAGACAAAATAACTGTTTGGGGCACTTATTATATACCAAGTACTTTTCTTATTTTATCTTCAAAACACAGTGTAGGCACTTTTAATAAATTAATGACTTAAAGAACTCATGAAACAGTTCATGTTAGTGGAGGAAAATGAAGAGAACGCAAAAGGAAGAAAATTTAAGTAATCATTGCTCATCACCCAGCAATAGCCCCTTTGAAAATCCATGGTGTATTTCCAAAAATTTATGAAAATATGTATGTTGCTCCTCAAGTGGAATGATAGTACGTATCCTGTTTTTAACATGCTTTTTTTTCAGTTAAGGACATGACTTTTTTTTTTGTCATTAAATATTCCATCTCATTTTAATGCCACAGGATATTTCATTACGTCGAAGTGCCTTGATTTACTTGGCCTACTGTGTCCATGACCCACAGCTTACTGAGTGCTTAGTCAATATTTGTTGAATAACTTACTTGAATAAATGCTGAATAGTTAGGTTGTATTTCTAAATATTTGCCGTTACAAACAGTGGTGTAGCAAACATCCTTTTAGCTAAACCATTAACACGTTGGTAATTATTTTCCTAAGAGCAATCCTCAAGGGTGGAGTTGTTTGTTTAAAGAGTATGACGATCTTTACTACTTTTAGGTCATCTCCAAAAAAGGTTACAACAATTTGTTCTTCCACCTGCAGAATTGGACTATGCGTGTTTGCTTTCATCTCAACCAATTCTTGATGTTTTTTTTAAAAAAGTCTTCTCTAATTTGACAGGTCAAATATGGAATTTCACTTTGGCATAATGTATAATTCTTTGATAATGAGGGGTGTTGAATATTTTCTTACATGCTTAGTGATCATTTAAGTATCCTTGATGAATTGTCTTTTTATGTCTGTGGCCCATTTAAAATTGTTGTTGATCATTTGTATTAACTTACAAGTGCTCTTCATATTTAAAATATTAATCCATTGTGTACATATAAAATTGCAAAGATGGCATTTTCTTTCCATTTCTTTATCATTTTTAAAGATTGCACAGTCACTTTAACTTTCCATTTGTGTTTCTATGTCTTGGCTTTGAGCTTAGAAAGGCCTTCTCTACCTCTGACTTTATAGCTATTCAGCTACAGAGGTTTTATCCCCGTTGTGCAGGTTAGAAAATGAGGTTCATCGAGTCTGAAGTCAGACAGCTCATGAACAAGATTTTATGTTTGGCTTTAGAGCCCCATGCTCTTTCTGCTACATCAAGATGCCTTCTTTATCCAACGATATTCTGAATACTCAAGCTGGTTCTATTGAGTGGTTGGTCTACATATGTGAGAGGCTGAGCACAGTCATACTTTCAGGAGTAGATTCCCAGTGAGAGAGACTCAAAGTTAATCCTAGAAAGTCACACCTAATCTCCTGTACTCATCTCTGTCATGTCAGCAGCTTCCCTGAGTGCTTGGAACCCAGGACACTTTCCTGAAACGGTGTCCTTGGAGGGATATGGCTGTCCCCTGATGGGACGGAGCAATTTCACCTGCTGGTAAATTCCTCTGATAATGTGGCACCTGCAGAGTGGAAGGGGAGCTGCAGCCTTGACCTTCAGATGCTCTGAGTAATCCCAGGCTGTGCCCCCATGGCCCTTGCCGCCCATATGACAAATCACCATGCCAAGCTCCAGGGTTTGGGGAGAAGGGGGTCTAAGGGTTAGCAAATGATTTCCCTGCAATGCCTGTGCTCCATAAAGGACATCATGCTCTTTGAGACTTGGACACCTGGAGAGGAAATTGAGTGGGGAAGAAAGCGGGGCTTTTGGAAAAGAAATACAACATAAAGTCTTTGGTATTTGTGTCTTCTCTAATGGTCTCCCAATCATCCTTATGAATAGTTTTCACCTGAACCCAGCATTTGGAAATTGTATAATAAGCCATCCACGTGTGCAGCCTTAGAAGGATTTTTTTTCTTTCTCTTTTCATAAACGTCTTTTTGAAAAAAAAAAGATCCATAAGAGCTGTTGTACCTTCAGTAAGCACTGAATAACGGTCTTTATGTTATTGTGATTTATTTTCACCATTTCCCTTAAAAAGTAAAAGGCGGTACCACCGAGGAAACTAAACAATAGCTTTTCTGAATCCAGGTTTCTCGAAACAGAACATAGGACTTTTTTTTTTTCTCTTACGAAACTAATCACTATGGCAACTCTAACAGAGATTAAGAAAATAAAATCAGTAGAAATGTTGAATATTTACGCAACCCCGTGGCTTCTGGAAGAGGGATGCTAGATGAGGATTTACTGGGTAGGTACCAGCCATTGTGGAGGCTTGCTGAAGTCAGCAGTCACATGCATGAGCTCCTCTGGGCACAGGGCCTCAGGCACGGGGGTAAGAGGGACAGGCAGGGCCCTGGATGGGGAAGCTGATGGAACTGAAGGTCTGAGTAGCGGTGCTATAAAACAGCTTTAACTATCTGTGTCATCAGGCACCCATCCATTGAGACGTGAGGGATGAAGGACAGCAGCATATATCGCCAACCAGTGTGGGGCATCTCGGTGTGTGAACAGCCCATGCTGTTCAGACTGAGAAATCCTGGACGGGAAGGAACCCTTGGTGACCCCCGCCCCTGATGTCCCTAGTTTGGTGGATGAGCCTACAGATGACATTGTGTGTGATCGAGCTGGCATTCCTGCTTTTCAGCTACCAGGTAGTAGATGCAGAAGCATTGATCTGTGTTTAGATCCCCTCCCCTGCTCTTTGTGTCATTGTCCAAGCAATGTCACTGAATAAGAACAAATAGAATAAAATGTGAAAGCCCCGCTTCTCCCGTTCTCCCTGCACAGACTTTGGCGTGGGAGTGGAACGAGATGGGGCCCCTCCTGGTTGCTACCTGTTTGCCGACTGAAGACTCCAGGGCCTGGGACCTGGTGGGTCTGAGACAGCAACAGGCTTCCAGCAGCATCCTCCAAGTTCACTTCTGGTCCTTAGATAACGAGGAATCTGAGGGCTGTGCAGTGACTCTGGTATTTTGAAAAAGCAGGTAAAGTGAGTATCAGGACCACGTAGTGAAATGCTCTGGAAAGTGACAAATGGAGCCTCGTTGGTGTGTTTCCACGTCTGTAACACTATCTATGTATCTCAGTTCCTTCCCGTTGGTGTCCACTCATTATGGATCTGTACCCGACTCTGTTTTTAAGCCGGCATTTGTGCAAAGTGACAGAGCGGCCAAGCCTCCAGGAACCCCGGGGAAAGCTGTTAGAACCCAGGCACCGTTCCGCTGTGATGGAACAAAGAGAAAGAAATCAAAGCTTGGCCGTTTCCCCAGAGGGCTGCAGGCTGCCCTCTCCCCTGCCCCAGTCACGGAGACCATATTTTTGACAACCAAGCTGCCTCCACTCATAATTTCACTGACTTTCCAGCGAGGATCTTCTCGACAAGGCACTCCCAGCGCTGGAGCTGACTTTCCACCAGTCTCTGGGCAACCCTGGCATGCCTGCCCCTGAAACGAATCCCTCTGCCAACTATATGTTGGGTTCGGATCTTGCATATGGCGTGCACAGCATGCTCCCGACGGAGCCTGGGGCGGCCGGGGCTGGGCACTCACGCCTGCTCCAGGCAGAGTTTGGTTGGGAGTGGAGCTGGTTTCCCTCCAAGATGTCTCAATCAGTGGGGTCTCCACAACCCTTTTTTTTTTTTTTCACACAGTCCTCTTATGGCTGATATTCGAAGGATCAAACATGTGAGCGATGCTTTCATCCCTTCCAGAGAATTTGCGAGGAACTACACCAGGACGGCGGGGTTGGGGAGGGCTTTTCATTGTCAGCAGTAGCCTATCCCCCCGTCAAATCCAGTGTGTAGGTTAATAAGGCTTAAACTTTAAGGGAAAGTTGAGCATCTGATTGACAAGCGAGTGAATAAGAGTCCAGGGGGGAAGTTCTCTGCTTGGAAAGTGACCCGTTTCCAGAGACGCCGTTGAATTTTAAAGAGCGTGAGTTATCCGTCAGGCGGAGGCTGACACCTCCGTCACTTTAACTCGCGCTTAAATATGCAATGGCTCTGCCAGAGCCCAGTACCCGGTTGGTCAGACGCCTGGCAAATCGGTCGCCTCAGTTAATTGCTCATGGTTGTTCCTGAATCAAAGAGCGGCTAGAACCCTGTCCTCGAGTCAGACTCATCCACGGTGACCGCGAGACACTCCGAGGTGGCCAGAATCAGTCTTGTGTTGGAGCCAGAATGTGTAATGCATTGTTCTGTCATCCAGAGAACAGGTAATGTATCAATGGGTGTTACCTGGGGAACTGATAAAGTCTGAAGTAAGATTCTTTGAGGCTTTTTTTTTTTTTCTCAAGAAGTCCAAAATTATTAATACTCAGCCTGCAGCTTGACATGTTGCAACTTTTGGGATTTGCTTCAAAACCGATCTGAAAGTTACACAGAGATGGTGGGTCCGGGCATGGTGTGCTCATGTGCCCGGAACCCTGATTCTTGGCTTGTGGTGACAGCAGCTCCCATGGGGATGCTCAGAATCCTCCTGTAGACACAAGAGAGCATTCACGGCAACATCAAACTGGGGTTGACGACCTGTTTGTTCAAAAAAAAAAATTAAAAATTGGAAAAATAAGTTTTTAAACTGGAAAGAACTAATCTCACTCTCTAACACAACTTAAAAAATATTATTTTCTGTGAGGCTCCATCTCTGTCCACGTATATACGTATCTTTACAAAACTCTAACCACAGAAAAAACGTTTTGTAACTTGATTTTTTTATTCTGCAGATTATACTAGAAATATTTTAAGAGAGTCATAATTACTATTTTTTTTTATGGCTGCATGATATTCAAATATATGGATGGCAGTCTTCTGTTTGGAAAGTATTTAAAGTGATTGCCATTTTCCCAATCACTAAAATTAAAAATTTCAATAAATTTTATCTTGAATATGCATTTCCAGAAAAAAAAAATGCCATAAAGAGCATCACGAACACTTTTAAGATTCTGGTTGTATGTGGTTATATAATTTTCTAAAAATTATAATGTCAGTTTATAATGTCATCAGAATATGAGTGTACTAGTTATGCTTTACTTTGCTGGCTTTGGGGATTATCAGATTTTAAAAATTATGCTGAAAATTTGCTAAGAGGGTGCTAAATTACATGTGCTCTCACCAGATATAAAAGGTATGGTTACTATGTGAAGAGATATAGATTAACTAGCTCGACTAAAATAATCATTTCATTATGCAATCATCTCTCTGTCTCTCTCTATATATAGATATAAAATCATGTACATTTTAAATATATACCATCTATATTTAAAATTAAATAAAAATAAAAAAGGGAAAAAGAAAAAAAGATTTAAGGTTAAAAACTCTTATTATCATTTGCTTTAAAGATTTTAGCAGAAGACAGAATGTGAGAAGTCAATGCTTAACAGAAGTCACCAAACCCATCAATGAGCTGAAAACAGGCATTTGAAGAAACAGATGTTCAGGGGTTAGGGAGGGAGTGAAGTCAGGGAATTAATGGCTATTGAGTTAAACGGAACGGAAATAGTTTCAGATTGAACCTAACTACTGCAGCTCAGGCAGAGTGAAAAGCTTAGTCCTTCAGAGAAGCAACAACACAAATGTTTGTCTTGATGAGAGGGATTATCAGGCCAATGTTTTGGAGGGTAATACATCAGCGTGTCATTTGTCTATTATCTTGAGGGAACCAGACCTAGCATATAAAGGGATTCAGAGAACCAAAGCGGAAATATTATCCATGTTCTAAAATTTTGGGTGGCAGTTATCTTAAAAAGCAATAAGACATGTCCTCTCCATCACTTTTCAGCTCTGGGACCAGGGATGAGCTATTTAACTCCTCTCTGACACATTTTCACTCTTGGGAAACTCTTCAAGGTGGTTTTGAATATACAGTGAGTGAAGTCAAGGAGAACTGAGCCTGGCTGAGAACAAGCACTTAACACGTGTTAGATGTTATCACTGTCGTCATTATCATACACAGCTAGCACAAGGTGTTGAACCAAATTTGCCGATTTCCACGGGGTTTTACTTTCGGAGGGAAAAATGAGTTTGTGGCCCTTCTTGGATCTTAGTTTGTTCACCTGAACTCGAAGAGTTTGCACTTGATGGACTCAAAGGACCTTCATAACTTGGACATGCCCTTTGCTTACCTGCCTAGTTCTACTCACAAACATCCATTATCTCCCTGGGCTCCCCACGTGCAGGTGGTTACCTGGTTAGGGTGGAGGTGGGTGGTGGATGGGGAGGTGGGGGATGAGGTGGGATTGTTCCTGAGGTTTGCCCCGCCTCTTATTCTTGTGCAAAATGGCCCCAGAGTGTTGTCATTCTTGCTGGCGTTCCATCTCCCTCCTTTCTCAATGTCAGCTGCCACTTCTCCGTGTTTATGTCCCCCAGCACTTCTCACCTCTTCCTTTTGCTCTTTCTGTAAAACACGATGCAGCTTTTAACCTCTGGTCCACTGTCATTGACACAGATATTATTGAGAAATCAAGTATCGTCACGTTTAAGGTTATTAGATAATAGGTGTATGCACATAGGTTGATATAGTGGTGCGTTTAGATTTAGATGCTAGAAAGGGGGAGCTCTCTGGATGTAGGGGGTCCTTCAGCTCTCTAGAAGGGTAGGAGCTTGAGGATGGGATGATTTAATGAGTTTAGAGGGTGAGGATCTGAGAGGCCTGGGCACGCTCGAGAAGCATTCGCAAACTTGTGAAGTCAGTAACGGATCTGAGGGCAGCGATTGCAAAGAGACTGTTGAGTCCTTGAATCTTTGGAGCTACAAAGTGCAAAGAGCAGTTTTAAAAATGCATGGCCTCTCTTGCTAATCCCCTAAATGCCTCAGGACTTCCATGGAGAACCCAGCAGGCTACCAGGTCAGAGACACCTAAGCAAGACAGGTATGTGTGAAGTTTGGTTTTCTCAGGACTTTTGCCTTTATAATTAGTACCCCTTTTTGCTAAAGCAGTTAACTTACCTGCTCCAGTGAGGTGCCAGGCCATTGTCAGCTCATGGGGTGCAGAGGTAATTCAATTTGCTCTGCAAATCGTGGGCGTACTTGTCCTGTGTTCAAGCTGTTCCTCCTTGCTGCATGCCTCCTACGTGTCTAGGCGCTTTGAGCATTTTCATTTAATTCTCACACGCACCCCCTCGAGACAGTGTTATCATCCTCATTTTCCATTTGGGAAGCAGATTAGTCAGCCAGGTTAAATCTCAAGTTCACAGAGAGTGGGTGAGCTGTTGAAGCAGGACCCGAGCCCAGGTGTGAGGCTGCTCTGTACTTACCTGGAGAGGGAGAAGCACAATGAGGTTAAGACTCTGGGTTTGGGAGTCAGATTTTCTGTACTGAATTCTGGCTTTGACATGTATTAGACATAGAATTTGACTAACGACACACAAACTGAAGATTCAATAAAATGAAATGACGTAGGTAAAGCAGTTAGCACAGGGCCTGGCCAAAATGAACGGTCAATATATCTTACTTTATTAGTAATAATTGCTAATGTCCACCTTGAATTTTTTTTCCCCATAGATCATGCTATTCCAGGTGAGTGTGCCAGGGTCCTTGGAGTACCAGGATACTTTCCAACATAGATTTAGAGAGAGAGAGAGAGAAAGAGGGAGCACTTGTCACATGCCAGACACTGTTCTAGTGTACCGATTTGTTTAATCCTCAGCCAGGAAGTGTCCGAGTTGAGATTCCATCTCAGGCGCTGGCTCTAGAGCCAATGTTCTTTACCCACCATGCACTGCTGCCTGTCCTTGCTTTGGTGTTCATGGCCGTTCGGAGCAAGAATAATCTTAGTGATTAGAAATCTAGCATGGACAGAGAAAACTTGAGTCTCACTCAATCTAAGTTAGCTCAGCAAGTGTTGGCTTCTTACAAGACTGGGAATAGTGTATATTTGTTCTGAGCAAGAACGTTGTGAAGTATGGATGACACAGATTATTTGTAGTAACATAAACAAAAGCAAGATGCTAACTAAATAGTTTCTTTTAAGACCTGTAATCTTTTAACAGCGTAAAACAAAAAACTCCTACCGGCTATATTATTCTATTACCACTTATTCAAACATTTCTAAAAGGAAATATGGAAAGGGAGTGATTGCACTGAGTGTCTAGGTTTATATAAGCTCACCCCAGAGGTAGCTGCTTCATATCCTTATGCCTTATAATCCTCACCACAAACTCATGGTTTTTGTTATCCCCACAGGTGAGAACAGGGGGGCTCAGAGGTGTTCCATATCTTGCTCAAGTTCCCAGAGCTAAAAACAGAGAAATGGAGACAGAAAGCCAAAATTCTATGGCCAGTAATGTTCTTTGTACGTTACCATGTTTCAGTTTGAGCAGACAGAGGGTCACTGGGCTTAAAACTAGTGATTGCTCTTAGCCTAGATCCATATTTTCCAGACTTTCCTATGTGACACTGGGTCCATACCCAACTGTGGGAATAGCCTAAGAAATAGCCTCAAGGGTGGAGGAATTCTCAAACAATCACAGTATGGAGTCATTTGAGGTCAGAACAGGCAAGATAATGGATAGTCAGATAAGGCACAGGAACGTATCCAAAGACAAAAGCAATAAAATAGTCAAAACCATTGATGGGATCAGACACCAATAATCAGAGTGTTGGGTTTTGATCCCAGTTCTGCATTATTAACTAATTGCCTTGCAGGAATCCCTTCCACATTCTCCACCCGGAGGGAGGACAGTGTTCAGAGCTGGTCAGGCCAGAGGCGAGGAGCCCAAGCAAGGAATCAGCTCGCTTTGCTGAGCAAGCCTGAGAAATTGTAGCGAAGGTGGGTTGCAAGGGCACGCGGTGGGCTGGGAGAGGTCAGGGTCGTGAAATAAAAGGACCTCGTGGAGAAGTTAAACCTCTGAAACGAGGCTGAGCAACAGAACTTCCTGCAGTAAGGGAAGTTTTCGATATCTGTGCTATCTCATATCGTAACTGCTACCTACCTGGGACCATGAAATATTTCTATGACTTAACCACATACTTTACTGAAATATGGGACCGATTTTCTTTTTGTTAGTCATTTTAAATGTACACTTAAATTGTCATGTGTGGCTAGTGACTCTTGTATTAAACAGCACAGTTCTAAAAATAATTTCTGATATGCCCCTGAGAAACTTAAATATATATAAATCATTGTTGCTTGAGAGCGACTCAAAACCTGTGAAGATGATTAAGATATAAGATGCAGAAAGTTCTCTCCATAAATTAGCCAAGCATTGATTGGATCAAGGGAGAGTTTGTGATGGATGAGACAATGTAAGGAAATATGTATTATGATAGCAGAAAAGATAGATATCCCAAATAAATGCTATTTATTCCACAGCCCTCCTGGAATAAACAGCTGATTTATGATTCTACCTTTTGGGTGGGGTTTTTGTTGTTGGTGGTGGTGTTTGGAGGTGAAGAGAAAGCTATTCCTAAGAAGGATAAAGCTAAATTAATATTTACTCCAGTGTTAAAGTAAGTCATCTCGAACGAATGGTTTGGGTCTTGCCGCCACAATATAGGGGAATAATCTGTTACATGATTAACTTTAAATTTTTTTGTTGTTTTGCTCATGATGCGTAAAAGAAACAGGCAAATGCACATGAATCTGGCAAATAGTGAAAGTAAATTCTTGCCAGTTCCCTGGTTAGGATCAGTGGGAACGTTCCCTCCACCTTTGGGGGGCTTGCCCAACACACAGGTGGTAGTCACAGTCACGGCCACCGTTCTCCTGGACACAGAAGCCGGCGATGGCCCAGTGAGGGATGCAGGGGCTCAGGGCGTCTTCCCTTTTCTTCCGAGGAGGTGGGCATGGGCCCTGTTTCTTTCACTGACAACCCAGAATTCCAAAGGTGGGAGCAGAAGTGACTGCCGGGTGGCCTGTCCCGCAACCCCCCTCTGTCCCCAAGGCATTTGCGAATCCTCCTTGCGAGGCAGGTTTTCCAGACCCTATAAATGGCACAGACCTTCCCTCTCAGAATACAGAGTAAATGACTTAATAGGCCCATCACATCTTAATTTTTTAAAAATGATATTATATCCCGGGGGAACAGTGGGGAAGGCCTGATTTTATTATTATTAATTATTATTCTATTATTATAGTTTTCCAGTCTGGCTCTTTGATGTTTACAAGTTCAGACAACATGTGGTTCCCAAGCCAGCTTTCATAACCTTAAACTACCTTTCCATTTGGCTCCCGTCCAGTGCTGTTCTGTTTTAGATCTTGTTTATGTTTGGCTTCAATAATGAATTGGCTGTACTGTTTACTTTGCCACATGGCTTCAAGGCATCAGGAGAAGACAGCATTTTGGATGGTGTCTACGGTGGAGCGCAGCTACAAAGCTTGGGTGTTGCTGCTTGCCAGCACCTGCGGGTGGCCCGGCCCTGGGTAGCCCACTGACTTCTGCCTCACCCCCAGCTTCGTAAGGGTGTGAACCGCAAACCCACAGTCTGGATTCTCTGCTCTGACTAGGATGTTCTCTGCTCTACAAGGGTAGTTGGCTTTACTAGTCACAAATACTAGCTGCATGCGTGCGTGCATGCATGCGTGTGTGTGTGTGTGTGTGTGTGTGTGTGTGTGTGTGTGTGTGCGCCATCCCTTGAAATAAGATGGAAAAATTATGCTAGGACAGATTAAGAGTCTTGAATGCCGGGCGAAAGGGGTTACGCCTTAGAGTGTACGTAGGGCAATGGTACTTCAAATGTGGCCGGGAGAACAGCAGCATCAGCTTACCTGGTCATTCGTTACACGTGCAAATTCTTAGACCCCATTCCGAACCTTCTGTATCAGACACTCTGGGCGTGCGATCACTAGTGTTGTGTTTTCACAAGCCCTCATGGCGACTCAAAGGCATACTCAGGTTTGAGAACCACCGGCGTAGAGAATGGTTAGTTCATTGAAGAGTCTTAGGTAGTGGAGTGAGAGGGCCATTCGTATTTATTTGTATTTTAGAAAGGGCGCACCTGGGACAGGAGAGAGGCTGGAGCCAGCGGAGAACAGTAAACCCGATTTATTACACAATCCAGAGCAAGGCCATGATGAGTGTGAGCCAGATGGAGCAATGAGGCTAAAACGCATTACACTCATGCGAAAGGTGTCAAAAGGTGGAATTCACTAGTTCATAGTTGGACATAAGGATGAGAAGCCTGGGGTGATGGCTCCCGGCTTCTGTCTTAGGTAGATGTTGATAGTATTGAACACGATAAAAACAACAACAAAAAACAAACAAACAAACAAACAAACAAAACAGGAAAAAAGCCTTTTTTTCCTAGAACCAAAAAGAAGCCAGAGGACAAAATTCAACATCGAGTTGAATGCGTGTGGTTCCGGCCACTTGGCTCGCACGCTCGAGAAAGGGTTCTGTTGACAGGAAGACAGCGAAGCGTGGACCGCGATGTTGCGAGCACGGTGGGCACGTTGAAACCACGTGCCCCATGCGTGTGAAGGCGTGTCGCCGTGTGACGGTTCTGTCATCACTTCCGCCGCACACCTGTACCTGCGGTGGCGAACGAGCCGGTGGTGAAGATCCAGGCAGAGACCGAACCCAGACACAGGTGTTCCGTGTTAGCACAGCCGTGTCGGGGACCTGTTTGCGTGGAACGCTGCCCCTAGCCACGTCGTGTCAGGCCTTTGACACAGGCAGCTTTGCCGTTGCTCAGGCTTTGGTCAGGATCTGCAGAACTGTACGGGCGTTACCTGCCGTGGAGCTGGCTCTGACTCCTGGCGAGCCACTCGCTGGGTGAGTGACGGCCCGTGTCCTGTCCCGCCATGTGCGTGAGCGGTCGTCCTGTGTGGCAGCAGACTCCAAAAGGCCAGAGCGTCACAGAGTCATAGCATTGATAGAGGAAAGAAACCTCGATGATAAGCAATGGATCTGCTTATTTCATAAATGGGGAAGTTGAGGCCCAGGGAAAGAAAGGACTTGCCCACAGCTGGAGATTCCACTGAAGGCAGGGTACGGGATATCTTCCAACATGGTGGCTTCTTGGAGACCCCTAATTCCAGTCCACATCTCACTCAAAAATAACAATGAAGATGAACACTTATCGAGAGCTTTTCTCTGCCAGCAGGCGTGGTGCTGTGCGTTTCTCATGAATCATCTCATTCAGTCCCCAGAGTGACGTTATATGTTGGGGACTAATATTATTCCCATTGTAGCAGCTGGGAAAACAGAGGCTTAGACAACCTGATCTCTTGCCCACGTCAACTCTATTAGCTAGGAAGGGGCAGGCCCGGATTTCGAAGTCAGATGCTTGCTTCTGGAATTCATGATTTCCACAGCGATGTTGTGTTGTTCCTCTCATTGGTGAAGCTTTTCTGAGCCCTACGAAGAACTGGCTTCCATGCCTCCCTCACTCACAACCCTCATCTCTCTTTGTTGTTGTCTGTTTTCCCGTCTGCCCTCCCGTGGAGTCCGGTGAGCACCTCCTCACAAGTGTCATGCTTTGCTAACTGGCTGTCTCCCGGCGGACTGTGACCCCGTCCATCCTGATCACAGCTACACACATGCCTGAGATCTTAAGTGCTTAATAAACACCTTTTTGGGAGAACAAACGTATAGAGGGATGAGGCTTTTCAAGGACTTGTGTCTGTCATCTCTATTCCTCCTCCAGAGCTTGCCATGCTATTGTCACGCAGTGGTGACCCTATTCATGAATGGTTTTCGAAAGCATCAATCAAAAGGAGTTGTCTCCTGAGAACAAAGACCCAAGGTGGGTCACAGGTGACTTCGGGAGACTGTACCTTCAGAAACAGAGCAGGCAGTTGGCACAGAAAAGAGAGTCTGGAGAATCTCAAGGACAAACTGCGGCGGCCTCCCCAAAGCTGCCCATGAGTGTGTGGTCCACAGAGAAGAAGGGAGGGGAGGTCGAGGTCCGCCTCGCTTAGCATCTGCACGCATGGCCTCCGTCTTCCTCAGTCGCACGGCCAGAGTTGCTGGTGGAGACCTGGGCAGAAGCACCGAAGTCCACGGGTTGGGGTGGGTGGGAAGGGATGGCCGTCAGTTCCCGCCACCCCCTTTGTAGCTAACCTCTGTCCCTTCTTTACCTGGCGTCCCAGAAAGTCCCGCCTCTACGAGACGTGTCCTAGATCAGCCCATGGCCCTTTAGCACTCCTGGGGACCTGTTTACTTGGGCAAGGCGAGGGCCCTGGGTGGCCTCAGGTGGGCTGAGCGCAGGGCCGGAGGGCTACGGCGCTGCCGGAGGCCACCGTGAGGTCCGCGCTTCCCACCGCCTCACCTCCCAGCTGGAAACTGAGGCTCGGATGGGGCTGGGGGCTGTTCCCGGGGCCAGGATGAGAGGCCGGGCGGGACCTGGGCCTTGGGGCCGCTGCCCGAAGGCTTCACCTCCTCGGTGGGCTGCCTTGCTGTGTGGTCCCGAGGAAGCTCTTCAAAGGCGCGGGCCCTTTGTCTGTGGAGGGGACGGTGCTAGTGTCGCCTGGCTCCTGCAGGCCTGGAAAGAGTCGGGGGTTGAAAAGAGCGAGCCGGCCTCTCGGATGGGAAGGCGGTCACAATACGGTTCCCTGCTGGATCTGAGCCTCCGTGAAAGGCTCAGCGGCCCGACCCGGGCCGGGCGCTCACACCCTGCCCTCCTCTGCGGGTCTGCGTGCGTGTGCTGCGTGTGTGCTGTGTGCGTGTGCTGTGTGTGCTGCATGTGCTGCGTGTGTGTTCTGTGTGTGTGTGTGTGCTGTGTGCATGTGCTGCGTGAGAGTGCTGTGTGCGTGTGTGTGCATTTGCGTGTGCTGCGTACGTGTGCTGCATTTGTGTGCTGCGTGCGTGTGCTGCATTTGTGCGCTGCGTGTGTGTGCTGTGTGCAGGTGTCTGTGGATATTCCACGGTTCTGGCCTGAGAATTATTTCTCTACAAACGGGCTTTGAACAGAGACGGCTTTGTCAGCGTCCCTCTCGGCTGACTCTGCGGGATGGCCTCGCCTCCCTGTCCTCTACCTGCCTCCCATCCCATGACCCACCTCCAGTGTCCTCCAGTGTCCGGGATCCTCAGGGATGAGTCACTCTGGGTGGATATTTCCAAGCTAAGTCTGGGAGTGCTCCTTGAGGGGCAGTCAGGAAGGGGAGGGACCCTCCTCCCATGAGAATGTCTTTCTGGCAGGAGCTGTGCTAGACACTTTACATGAGGGGCTTTAATTCTCACAAATGATGCTGAGAGGGGGGGATTTTAATGCCATTTCACTGACGATGCCATATAGCATCTCAGGGACGTTAAGTGAAATACCCTCCATGCACAACTAGTGAGAGGCGGAGCGTGTGGCTTTTATTTTTCTTATAATGTGTAGATTCATGAGGTCGAGCAGTGATGCCCAGGGCCACGGAGACCGGCCCCTCCGTAGTCTCCTCTCTGTTCTGGCGGGGCTCCTGATTGCTCCCTGGAAAGGGGCTACGGGTCCCTTCTCGATGGAGCTTCAGGTCCTAAGCCTGGTTTCTCTATGGTGCGCCAATCCTCATATTTTATCCTCTGATCTCAGCTTTGCCAAAAAGCAGCTAGCCTTCTGTAGAACGCACAGAGTTTGTAGAAGGAGTTGCACCCCGCTGGTCTGTACAATTTTGGGTCGATCCTGGCCCCTCTCTGGGGCTCACTTTCCCCATCGGTGACGTGAGCCCACGTTCGAATAATATTTTAGGGCATTGCCAGCTCTGACATCATTTCATCTCGAGACACACTCCGGCTCTGAAATCCTACAGTCCCTCTCCCGAAGCCTTCACCCCTTCTGGCTAGCCTGTCTTAAAGTGTAGCGCCACCTTCTGGCGATCGGTTACCCCCTCGCCCCCACTTCGGCTGGCCTGGGATCCTGACCCTTCTGAAGAAACTAGGATGAAAATCTGATGACCCTTCACGGTCCCCTGGGTGTGGGCATCTCTCTGCAAAGCTGGCAGGCAGCGCTGGGGGAGGGGGAGGGGGTCTCGACCCAGCTTCCTTCCCTCAGGATGTTCCTTTGCCAGAGCTGAGGTCACACCCGGGGCCTGGGGAGCTGGCCACGGTGGCCTGATCAGAGAGCAGGGCGGGCGCCTTGAGCAGCAGCAAGTGCAAGTCCGTCGTTGGTGAGAGATTTTGTTCCATCAGGAAACGCGGGTGTGAATCGATGCGATCTGGCACACGTTATTTTTCTAATTTTTCCTTCTTGTTTTGGGTTTTGTTTTTATTTTCAAGGGCAAAGAAGCCAGAAGGCTCTGGAAAAAAATAAGCGAGTGGTCCAGTTTCAGGAGCTCTTCGAGGTGTTGGACTTTTAACGTTGCTTTATTTTGGTTTAAAAAAAAAAAAAACAAAACAAAAGCAAGAAGAAGGAAGACGTCCGAAGGGATGTGTGTTTAGAGCTTGTTCCGTCTGAGCGTGTGGCCTTTGTCTTTCCGAGGCCTGTTTTCCTCGCAGATCTCAGGAGCCTGTGTCACCCGCCTCACGCTCAGCCGCCGGGGTCTCTTCCTCCAGGGCCCGTCTGCTCACTGTCTGTGAGGACAGGGTCTGGGCTTGTCTCTAGCCTGGATAATACCAACTGTCCCCAAACAGGACAGGCTGTGGGCGGCCATAAATTCCTGGATGCGCACTCAGTATTTATTTGGGGATATTTGCCGGGCGAGCTGAACAGGTGGATGGGAAGGCTGACTGAGGGAGCACCGGGAACTCACTGTTCCACTTAAGCCCCACTGTGCTCTCAAGCCCCCGCTTCCCCCCTGCGGACCGCAGCTTTCTCTTCCGGATGGAGAAAGTGGGAACTGACCATTTTCGATCCCATTATTCTATCCCATTATTCTAGACTATCAGGAAGGTGGTTCATCCTGACTTTACTGTTTGCCTTGTAAGCCAGGTAACCTCTGGCCCCTATCAGCTGGCGGGGTGTCACCACAGAACCCACAGAGCCATCATGCATTGGAGTGGGGGGAGCAGGGGTGAATAGGAGCCCTCGTCACCCCAGCCACGTGGACTTCGCCTGCTTCCAGGGCTGTAGGACGTGGAATGCTGGGTGGAAGGCTCACCTGCTGGTGATGAAGTGTGTCAGCACACACCTGGGTGCCGGGCCTGGACCCTGCTGGGGAAGAGCAGGGAAGGCAGGCAGACCCCTGGGGTGCACCTGGTCTGTGCCAGAGTCACCAAACAGCTACGATGAAGGCTCATCTCTCAGTTAAAATAAAGGAACTGCCAACAAAGTAAAGAGAAACATACAGGAGATTCCAGGTCGTACCATTGTTTATCTCCACCTCGGCCAGTGGTCTCTCTGTCTGTTTTGTGCCGCAAGGCACACGCATGTGCGAATGACCTGGGTGGGAAGGGCTGCCCTGAACCAGGCTGGGAAAGGTGACGTCCAGCTGCCCGGTGTTGGCCTCGTGGGACCTGGCAAGCACCTGTTGGTAAACCACTTGGAATTCTGCGGGCACAGGCTCCGTGTTCGTTGAAAATATCATTAACGTCTTTTGTCAAGAGCCAGAAGCCCACGGTGGAGTCCGCCAGTGCCTGACTTAGCTTGTCCGGTAGTGAAATTAACACAATAAAACTCAGTTAACAGAGATGCTCTGGGCCTCATTAGTTCCTTAACAATTAAAGGAGAATTACGAGATCCCGAGCATTCCATCTTCAGACGCGGTTTGGGTGGATTGATGTCACCGCCTGGGGAATTGCTCATGTCATCTGGGTTCCTGGCAAGTGCACGTGATCTCTGACACCTGTGAAAGGAGGCCCTTCTGGGTAGCCGTCCACCAGACCCCCCCCGAGCCCGAGGCTAAGCGGGCAGAGGTACGTCCAGCCTTCAGGGTTCCAGGGCTGCTCTTTTGGGGTGCCCGGCTTCCCTTGCTTCTGCTCCCACTACCCAGCACCCCATCACCCCTTTACATTCTGCAGGCATTGAGCGGATGGGTCTGTTATAGCACGGTATCCTTCTAACTCCCCATTTCCCATGCGTCTCTCCTGGACATGCATGCATTCGAAGCTATCAAAAAAGAGTGAGGGTATCAGGCGCTTTGTGTCTGCCTGGTTGACTTAGCTGTGTTTACACCCCGTGGTTGGCAGGCGGGAGCTCGGGGACCTAAGGGAGCAGGTACTGCTCTATCTGGAGGCCCACTGCTAGCTTGGCTGCTCAGTCTTCTGGTTGTCTTGGTCATGACAGAATCTCATCCACAAAGGATCCGCTTGGGAAGAAGGTGTCTTCAGGACCCTGAATCAGGTGGCCTTCAGAACCTTGCGCTCTGCTCCTCAGACCAGCAGCAGCAGCAGCAGCATCCACTGGGCGCTTACTAGGAATGCCGAGTCTCAGACCCACTGGATAGGAATCTGCTTTTGAGCAGGATTCCCAGGCAGTTTGAGGGGGCACTGCTTTATAACTTCGTGGCAATCTCTTTGGTCGAAGAGTGGCCAGTCTGGGAATCAAGCTAGCAGTGGAGGCTGGGTTCTTGTTGCAAGAGTAAGATTCTTGTTCCTGCAGGTGAGGGCTGGGCAGCCCTGAGTCCCAGCTCTGTCAGGTCCTGAGAAGCACCCCCCCCCATGGCCACTCCCCCCACCCCTTTCCCCAACTCCCAGCCCTCTCTGGTGGCAGCCTTCTCCTTGAACCTTCTTTGGTGGTCCGATGTCAGCATCTTGCCAGCCCAGCGAAGGCACCACGCCACACTGACAGATGGCCCAAAGTAGGACAGATAGAAGAAATGTATGTTTATCAAATTTGGGCTGAAAAGACTGCGTTCCCCCAGCATAGGCTGTCAAACAGCTGTCACTCAGGAGCATATGGCCCAGCGGTGAGAGGGCAGGGACACAGCTAATCCCACTCTTACAGAGATTAGCTCTGATGAGGAATAAGTGAAGAAAAGGTGGTGGCTGTCACCAGGGTGCTGCCTGGGAAGAGATGGGGGAGGGCTGCACTGTGGTTAATTCCTGGAGGTACCCCCCACACCCCCCCGATCATCCAGGCCCTCATCTCCGAAAGAGACACCAGAGTAAAATGATGCTGATCTAAGTTACATTAACAATGACAGTGATATTTATTAATCACCTGCTATAAGTGTTAAGTAACATGCTCTATGATTGATGTCTATTTTATTTCTTCTGTGCGGTGGCCTTTTCAGGGATTTTTATTGTCTCTATTTCGCAGATAAGGACAATAGTTCTCTGAGATGGAATTGTGGGTCCCCAGATGGTGGAAGTAACGATCCTTCTCGTTTCTGGGCAGGTCCTGCCTTCATATACCCAGTTCATGTAAGGGAGGTGCTGACAATAGAGCAAAAAAGAAGGGGTGATGCTTGCAAAGCAGGCACAGAACAGATGATGCCTATATACAGTGGCCTAAGGGGGACCCTTCCTGTTCACGCTGCTGAGCATCCAGGCTACAGAAAATGAGACGGGCGGGCCTAGTACAATGCCAGGCTCTTCTGGTTCAACTGGAGTCTCAGCCCATCTAAATCACAACATGAGGGATGTGATTCCTGGAGCGTTCCTTCCTGCTCAAGACTCAACCCCTCTGAAGTGAGGGGCCTGAAGGAGCTGGGGTTTTGAGGGCAGGAGTTCTGAGCATCTGTGAAAAGCCAGGCCTTCCTCTAGACACCTGTCCCGTAGCCAAGCTAGAGTGTACGGCCAACGCAGGTAGAGGGCTCTGAGGCTGCAGAGGGTGAGGAGAAAGAAGCAGGTAGGTTCTGATCAAGCCACAGTGACCCAGCCTTTATTGCAAGCCCAAGGTAACTCCCGATGGCCAGCATTTTGGAAGTGGTTTTGTGTCCTCAGCAGAGCCTGTTATTTTTAATGGCCATATGCATATCTCACTCTGTCCAGGACCAATGCTGCAGGCTTGAAACATGGTCTCATGTAGCATCTTGAGTAGAGATTCAGTTCAACAAGTGAGCATGGCGCACATCCATGTGTCAGGAATGTATAGGACTCCACGTGGGCCTCGCCCTGGAAGAGCTCAGAATTGAGAAGGGGCAAATGAGCAAGGGACCACCCTTTCTGAAGTCTTGGTTTGATCATTCGTGGTTTAAATCATTACAAAAAAGTCCAAAGGTTCTTGATATGCACTTTCCTGTAACTTAGTAGGGCATGTGGTAGGCAGAATAATGACCTCCGAAAGGTGTCCGCCTACAAACGCCCTGTGGACGTGAGACCTAATGTGGCAAAAGGGACTTTGTGTATGGAATTGAGTTAAGGATCTTGAGATGGGAGATTCTTTTGGAGTATGTGGGTCAGCCCCGTGAGATCGCAAGGGTCCTTATAAATAAAAGGGAAAGGTCGATGGATCAAAGTCAGAACAAGAGATGTGATGATGAAGCCGAGGCTGGAGTGGTACAGGGCCATGACCTAGAGAAGCGTAGGAAGCCGGAAAAGGCAAGGAAATGGATTTTCTCCTACAGCCTCCAGAAGGAGCACAGCCTTGCCAAAACTCTGATTTTATTTTAGCTCAATGAGAACCACTTAGGGATTTGGACTTCTAAAACCTTAAGCCCATAAATTTGCATTATTTTAAGCCACTAAGTTTGTCATTATTTGTTGAGGCCGCAAGAGGAACCTAATACAGGGCAGAACCTGAGTCAAGCATGTGAAAACGGTGAGAGAGTGTCGTCACCAGGCTCGTGAGTGACCTGGCGACTGTTGAACGCCTGCTCATCTCCACGTAGCACAGTCACAGCTTTTCATCGTGTGTGTGGTAACAACCACAGAGCCATTTTTGCTGTATTTTAGAGGGAAATGATATGCTATAGTGACACTGACGAATTCAGGAGGTTGGATTGGAAGGAGCAGAGCTAAAGTTTAATTAGGAGAATTCCGGATGAGAGGGTGAGGGTTTTCCTGGAGAAATGTTATCACTACGATGTTCTCTGTTCTCTCTGAGACCAGCGTGTTTTGTAAAGCTCTTCCTTAGAATGCCTTCTCTTGCCTTGTAAGTGACAGAGTGGGTTTCTCCCTCCAGAATAACAAGGCCCGTAAATTTTTTTTAGTTTAGATCCTTTGATTGGGCTCTGATAGAAGCACTCACCGTCACTGTGAATGATTAAAGGATCTAGACCCGAGTGACTCATGTTCTAGAGGCTTAAAAGACACTGGAGATATTTTTCTAGTTCAGCCACTGCTGTAGTCCATCTGAAATTTCCAAGAGCTGGAGGTCTGTGTAAACACTGGGAAATAGTCAACGCTATCCTGTTTTTCACAGTGTTCAAAATCAAAGATTCTGGGAGCAATTAATGGAGAAGGCTTGTGTCAGTTTGCTGCAGAATTCTAGAACATGTTACAAAGCAGATTGTTAGTATTTTGAGATGAGTTCAATGACTATAAGGATCAATTAGTCAATTCATCAAAAATAAGATCTACCCATTCATTCCCCAAATTCTAGAGATTAGATTGAGGGGTAACATCTGAAGAACCTACCTCCTTATCTTGCAACAGCAAGGACGAACAAAGAATACCTATTGTGAGCATGTTGTGCATTAGGCATGGAGTGGATGACAGTTCTGAGAGGCCAGGAGTGGTCCTCAGATGCCACAACTGGCAGGAGGACTCTTAGTAGGAAAAATTCTTAGCTTGCCCCACTTAGATGCCTGAAAGATGCTGGATAACTGCTTTGGAAGCGAGCCCAGGGAGAAGAGAGAAGGGATGGCAGCAGAGAGATTTTTAAGTAGGGCCTGAAGACAAGAAACATTAAAAAGATGGAAAGTATTTTATTTTGCGATCATACTATCACTGATTATTAGGGCTGGACCCTCTAGATGGCCCGTTCACCTGTGTGTTTAATGACATGTTTCTAAATGACTATTGTGCACCAAGCACTGTGTTGAGCGTAGAAGATACAAAACAGTCTTCTCTAACAGGTGTTTCCCTGGCAACTGGTCTCAAGGTAGAACAAGAAACAATGATAAACAGTAATTTTATACCCGGCCTCTGTTCGTACCAGTTAGATCGATGTTTCTGGTAGGCTCAGTGCTGCAACTTGCCAAGGGATTTCTCAGGAGCTCTTTGATAGTACTTGGCTTCGAAAGGCATTTATTCCACTGCTATTGCATTAAGATGTAGTTTTAAAACATCACAGCATTGGTGTCTTTTTCAGACAAGCAAAGAAAATCACCAAGAAATTATCGAAAGTTCTACCAGACTCAGCCTTATTAAGGAATCTTGTTCTTCACACGAACACACACACACACACACACACACACACACACACACACACACACACACACAAGTGATAGTCTGCCCCCGAAGTGGGAGATTCAGGATGTCAGAATACTGCCAAGATATAACTCACGCGAGGAGGCTATTTGAAATCACGAAAATGATCTATGTTTTGAAGAAACATTTTAATTAGGTCACTTATTTCAAAGCCTGAATGAGTATTTCTTCCCTGCACAACCAGATTCTGACTAAATATGAAAGAGCAGAATGATCACAGTCATCACTGTTTCCCCATATCCTGAATAAAAGCCAGGAGGCGTACTACTGACCTCCAGCCACAGGTAAACAATGGCTGGGTTGACACTCAGGGGCAACTTTTATTTTATTTTTTTTATGTGGTCATGCCTTTTCTTGTGGCACTCATGGTCAGCCCTCTGCCTGCCGGATATCTGCATCACAGCCTACAAAACAATCATTACCAGCCAGGAAAAGAAAAACCATTTGCCTGTGGCATGCTTTTCAGAAACAAATACAACAGAAAGACACTGGGCATTTCTCCCTTGTCACTGTGCTATATGTATGCCAAGAGCTCATTCATTACCTTCCTCTCAGAGGTGACGATAATTGTTCTCACGTTGTATGCTATTGATATTATCTATCATCCATCAGTATTAGGGTCCTAACGGAAGTCTGATGCTTTCTCTTTCTCTCGTTCTGTCTGAGCACCATATTTGTCATTAACTTTGTGGGTGGTCTTACAGACTTCTTGGCAACAGTGTAATTGTATGTCGTGCTACAAAAATTTAACTTTTAATAATGCTCCTTTGTTTATTTTTATTTTTTTTCCATTTAGTGACACAATTCATTAATTGCCTATAGAGAAGCATAATCCAATTTGTTCTAAAATGTTCAGATTGGCTCAATAGAAATGTCGATAAATTTTGACCAAAAATGACTTCATGAGACTCTGTGACTAATTTCTTTATTATACTGTGCTGGCAATGAAGCATGACCAGATCACCTGCCCCAAACTCCAGTTTATGAATATATCATTTTACTTACAGCCCACATTTTCTTTTATTGTCTAGTTGAGCAAAATCATCAATGGCAGCATCTGCCTTCCAGACTAGTATATGGAATACTCGTCTGCATTTGATCTATAGCCATGTTCACTCATTCATTCATGACCTTGTTCTGAGTTATAATATTTACTGTTATCATCACAACTTTTATACTTCTCTGAACTCCTTTTGAGCCATTGATTCATCCTTCTGGGATTTGGGGATGAATATAAAAAGCAACAATGCATATGTACATTTCCCCAAATATACAATAACATGCAGCAGGGACTCATAAACCTCACTTGGAGGAATCCTTCCCATACGGCACCCTCAAGTTCAAAGGGGAAGTCCTAGGGCATTCCCTGAAGTGTAGTGTTGGTCTTTCACATCTATCGGTGGCCTTTTCACAAGTAGGTTGCTAGGATGCTTGTCCCCAGATTCTTTAAATAAGTCTGGGAGTTCTGTGCATGCTCTTCTTCATGTGATACATTTTCCCCTTCCCACTCCCATTGGCTCATATGAAGATGTATGAGTAGCATTCATTTCTCATTTGGGAAGTACCAAGTGTAAGGCTCAGAGTGGTACGGCCTCCTGCCTTCACACTCACAGGGGAACTCTGGTGTCCCAGGCGCAAAGGCCACTGGCCTTGATCACAGCACCTTCACAGAGACTGATTTTAGCTCAGGAGTCTGGGCCAGAAGAAACTTTAAATGTCAACACTTTGTGACATAGTGAATGGTCCCTTCAATCAGAAGTATTCTCTCTATCTGAGCTGTGTCTGCCTGGGCTCCCCCTCGGGTAGGCCTCCCTCTCCAGCCAGATACACTGCTGGGGACTAGAGGGTGGTCTTTGCTCCTTATGGTCACCAAGAGTTTTGTCATTGTCCATCCCATGAGGTTCTTTGGTCCCTCCTGCACATTAGACCCTTCTATCTATCCCATCAGCTCCCCAGACATCCCTGGACATGACTGAACTTGCAATGAGGGCATAACTTAGTCCTGATCTCTGGGATCCCAATCCAATAGGCCTCTAGTGCTTACAGAATCAAGCCCAAAGCCCTCAGTGTAGCATTCAGGGTTCTCCACAATGGCTGGCATTCAGTCTTCCGTCACTGGGCCTCTGTGATTTCTGCTGACACGGAGCCTGCTCCTGGCACACCTTGCCTCGGACCCTTCCTCAGGTGTGACGTGCTATCAAGTCTCCAGACCTCTGCCTCGGAATTCATCTGGGTCCTCCTTCTGGAACAAATGTGCCTTAGCTGGATATCCCTGCTCAGATGCTGCCTTCTGCATAATCTCTTTTAGGTCCTACCAGCGTGGGGTTTGAAGTCAGACAGACCTGAGTTCAAATTCCCAATCTGCCTCTTATCCACCGTGTGATTTTGCATTTTTCAACGAACGCTTCTGTGGTTTAACTTTCCCATCTTCCAAACAGGGGCAAGACTTCCTGCACTGAAAGGAAGTTGTCAAAACTCAAGGCAGTGATGGCTTGAAAGCAGAGTGCCCCATGCAGATTTTGTCTGATGCATCCCTTCCCCGCTCCCTCCATTCTCTGATTCCCTCTGTGTGCTCACTTTATTTCTGTTTTGGTTCCTACTCACTTTTCTTTATAATTATTTTTGCACAAATTTATCTTCTGAATTAAGCTGTGACGTTTATAAGACCAGGAGACATTTTCGTCATCTCCTGGTTTCCCTCTGTGCCTGGTTTCAAACAGGTGCTCAGTAAATATCTGTTTATTAGAACGGTACCTTCTGTGAATTTATATATATATATATATATATATATATATATATATATATATATATATATATATATATACATGTATAATTTATGCATTCACCTTGGAAAATCGTGAAAATGAATACAAAATAGGGAGTTGCTGTTTCAACAAAAGGCACAATGTGTCCAGAATAACAGGCTTTAACTTCTTAAGCATGCATTGCATTGTGCAAAAAAAAAAAAAAAAAGACAGGAAGCCAAACAACTTCCTGCCCCACAAGAGCAAAAGACAAAATGAGGTGACAAAATGGGCAAGCATGATGGAGGAAAAAGAGCATGCTAAAGAGACACCCCTCACCCCAAAACATCTCTGTAAAATATCAGTGCCATCCTGGGCAAGGAAAGAGCAAGAGTACCATGTGAAAACACCTGTCTTGCAAGCTTGTCTTGTATATTAAGGGTTAAAGGACACACACACACACACACACACACACACACACACACACACACACACACACGCACACCTGTTCTTCCTTGCAGGATTAGCAGAGCTTTTTCCCACTGTCTGATTTCCCCAGCCATGTTCCTATGCGATGGTCCTTTGCCACACACAAGACTGTCATTGTATATTCATTCATTAGAGATAATGATTTTGAATTTCTGTCCCCACTGACCTGTGGACAGATGGCGAGCATGAATGCCACGTTTATCTGGACACCAGATCAGCTCCGGCAGCCCTGTGATGAGTCTGATCACCCAGTGGCTGCTTTTTCTCCTCTCCTCCTGGGGGGGCTGCCAACTGGGTGCACTGCATGTGAACTTCTGCAGAAACAGGCGTTTTGGTCCTGACCGATGTTGCTTGCTTTTCATGACCATCTGATAAATGTCAGGACTGCTTAGAGCTAATCATTTCAGATCGCAATAAAAACAATTTGAAGTTCTAGGATGTTAGCAGCATTACTGAGTTCTGAATAACAGTCGCTCCTCTCTCTACCCCCTCCCGTCTGTCTGTCTGTCTGTCTTAATACGTAAGTGTTCAGACAAAGCATAGAAGTGGAACCCAAGTGTTGCATTTGTGAATCATATCTGCTGAACTTTTGAGTGTTTTCAAAGATCTGATTGCACCGATGTAAACAGGAACCATGTCTTGGCCGGAATAAGAATTTTGGTGGACCCACTTAGTGAAAAACAGAGAAATCACTAATTTGATTATATAAAACAGATCATTTTTCTGTGGTAATTACTTTCTTTTAACAAAAACTGTTTCTCTTAGCAAAAAGACTTACAACAGGGCAGTTTTAATAAACCATTTCCTCTACTGCCCTTTAGAAGATATTTCACGATAGTAAACTTTTAGAATCGTATTTTTCTAAATGAATAAAGTACATCGATTTTGACTTAATCACTACAGCAAAGCCTCTTTCAAGAACAGTCACACTTAGAGCTTCTGACAATGACTACTGGATGACATCTCCTCCTTCTGCCTCCTCCTCCTTTCCATCACCACTGTGACCCAAAATGCTTCCCCTGCCCCCCGCTTAATTCAGCATGAAAAAAAAAATCCCTTGAAGCACAATAAAGCTACAGATTCTTCCAGTCAAATGGCGCATTCCTTTGAGACCTTTCACCATTTGTATTCTTCTGAGTTCCTAGGTGACTCCCTCCATCTCTACCTACCCGGATTCTTTCCATGCTTTAAGACTCACACTGAGTACCACCTGCTCCATTTTCCAAGCCCTGCACCCCTCCAGTCTTCTCTTGACACTGAACTGGCCCCTCCTCATGGGTCCTGCACACCTGTGTCACACACTCAGATTTATGCAAAGCTGAATTATCCTAATGAGGGGTTTCTAGGTTATTCCTGACACCATTGGAGGAGATCTTTTTGAATGTCCATTGAGGGGAAATCTGCAATGAAATTGAATCGTCTTCAAGATAATTTCTCACTTTTCTTGTGTTTTTTTTGATGATCTTGACAGTTGTGAAACATTAGTCAAATATTTTGTAGACGCTCCCTCTATTGAGATTTGTCTGACGTTCTTCTCATGACTGAACTGGGGCTTTAGGTTATCAGGTAGAAGATCATAGAAAAAAAGTACCATTTTCATCACATCATATCGAGGAGACATACCATTAACATGACTTATCACTATTGATATTAACCTTATTCACCTGGCTAAGGTCGTGTTTGTTAAGATTCTCAACTTTAAAGTTACTCTTTTTGCTACCCTGCCCTACTCCTACTCTCCTCCTTAGAAAGACATCACTATGTGCAGCCCACACCTAAGGAGTAGGGAGTTGGGCTTCAGCTTCTTGAGGGGAGAGTGTCTCCACTAGCACACTGTGCTAACGATTTGTATAAATGAATTCTCCCCTCTTCTCCTGGCTTGACATGCCCAGGATCATTCTCAGCATGCGAATCCCTCTTTGGTTCAATCAAGACATTGGGTACCAAGTCAGCATCTCCTTGGGCATCTCCACCCTCCCCATAGGCGCAGTGTTCTACCTCTAAAACATCTCTCGTGATGAGTTAGCAAAACAGGGCATTGGCTCTGCATACAGACCAAGTCCGCCGTTACCTGGCACTTCTACTTTTTCATTTTCATCTTTGCTCGCTTCCCTACCCATGCACTAGCTTTGATCCAAACCCAATGAATTATCGTTTCACCCAGAGCTGCACACTATTTCAAGTCTCAATGTCTTTCCACATACTCTTCTTTCTGTCTGGAAGGCCCTGCCCCTCCTTGTCCACTCATTAAGCCTTAAAGACAGCTCAACCTTCTCATCCTACAAGTTTTCTCGAACCATTAGAGTTAATCTCTCCTTTATGCCATAAGTATTCTTAGTAGATTCTTCCAACTCTACATTTACAAATGGTATTTTAATTATTTGTTCATATGTCTATCTCTCTATAGGATTCTAATTTACCCATCTCTTTGCTACCAGTATCTAGCACAATGTCTGAATTGTTATGTGATTTTTCACACATATACCTATAACCCTCCTGCTGCCATGGAGACCTTTTAGACGGGAGGCATCCTAGCTCACTATTCTTGGTACCCCTGCACAATGGCTGAAGGTTCACCTACCCATGGCAGGTCACGAACACCTCTTATGTATTGGTTGACTCATAGTCAGGAGGAAGTCCTGGGGTGGGCTTGTCTTTGAAGGCAGGGACGTCCCATGTGTCCAAAGAGCTGCTGATTATAAACAAGCCATTGAAATAAGTGGCTGCTTCATATGAAAGTTTGTTTTGGTTGCAGAAAAATGCTGACCATCTTTTAATACTGAGACAGGAAAGAGGCACTGCAATCAAATATAATTGGAAGATTATAGGAGCTGGAAATTACCCTATAGCAGAAAACTCTTTCATGCTGGCAAAGAAACCTGGCCATTGATTTTTTTTCCTCTATCTTTATGTGAAGAACTCTCTTGAAGATAATCAAATTTCATTGAGAAGGTACAATTGCAGATTTCCCTATTAAACAAATACCTCCATGGACATTCAGAAAGATCTCCTCCAATGGTGTCAGAAGTAACATAGAAACCCCTCATTAGAGTAATTCAGATTTGTATAAATCTGAGTGTGCAAGACAATCATGCCAAACTTCATTTACTCCTTGATTGTTCCCCCTGTTATCAGGTACAAGGTTGCCAGCTGTGCAGTCATGACCAGGCCAAATAGTCCATCAAACAGGTCACTAGTCTTTCTAAAGGCAAGTAGACCTGAGAAACACATATGTCTACATTTACCTGAGCAGGGATATAGTCTCTTAAAAATATTCTATCCTCATCACTCTCATATACTGCCGGTGGGGCTACAAATTGCTAAAGCCTTTGTGGAAAGCAATTTGATAATACATTTTAAATGCCTTGGAAACATTTGTACCCAGTAATTTTATTTCTGGGTGCGTATTATTTATTTAAAAAACAACAACAACAACAACTTGTCATCATGGAAAATTTCTAACTAGTATAAGAATAGAAGAGAATAACAAAGTCTCATGGACCCAACTTTAATAATTCTTAATTCATGGCCAACTTTGCTTTAACTATACCTAGCCACCACTCCCCCACTGCATTATTTTGCAGCAAAGCCAAAATGTCACAATGCTATGATCATATCTAAAAAGAAAATCACAATTCCTTAATATCATCAGGTATTTTCTCAGTGTTCAAGATTCTCTGATTATCTCAAAAATATTTTTTTATGCTAGTTTTGTTCAACATGAATTTTAACAAAAGCCACATAGTTTTTTAGGTTGATAGGTGTCGAAAGTCTCCTAACTTTTTGGTCTTCCCTCCCTCATTTGTTTTTCCTTGCCATTCTGTATTTTGTTGCTTTGTATCTTTGTGCTGTTATTAGAACTGTTTCTATGGCTTTCTCCACTCCCTGGTATTACCTACACACCAGTGGTTAGATCTGGGGGCCTTATCTGATCTAGGTTTGATGTTTTAGGAGGAACACCTCAACAGTAATGTTGAATACTTTCCTGTCTGTCCTTTCATTATGTTAAAATTAATCAGTGGATTCAGATAACTCAATTATTATAAAGTTCACCAAGAGAAGAATTTGATAGCCATTGCTTATTATTGTCTAGGGCCATTATTTCTTTTAATAAGTGTTGCATAATGATGATATTCTCATCTGGTCTCCCTTTATAATTTATTTGCTAGACTATTTCTTTAAAAAGGGATTGTCCTTAATCAACTATTTGGCTACTCTGAGGTCCAGTTTACAGAGAAAAAACAGGATAAACACTTTATCCTTTATTTACCAGTTTTCGTAATAATGAGTTGGTTCCCTTGCACCCTACAACAATGACTGGTTGCTAGGAAAATGAGCCCTTGATGACCTCCCGGTCCTTACCCCTGGAAACTGTGAATATTTTGCCTCACATGGCAGAAGGGACTTTGCATGTGTGATTAAGTTAAACACCTTGAGATGGGGAGATTATCCTCCTGGGCCCCATGGAATCACAAGGGACAGTGATAAGAGGGAGGCTACCCTCAGAGAAGATGTGACAACAGAAACAGACATTGGAGTGATGTAGGACTCTGAACCAAGAAGTGTGGGCAGCGTCTAGAAGCTGCAAAAGGCAGAAAATGAATTCTCTCCTGAGCCTTCAGGGGGAACATAGCCCTGAAGGCTTTTCCGTGTCTCCCCTGCAGAACTGCATGATAACAAAGAATTTTAAGCCACCAAGTTTGTGAGAGTTTGTTACAGCGACAATAGGAAACTAATATAGTGATTATGTTTTTAATAGACTGATATATTTCTATCCATTTTTTTTTTGATGTTCGAATTATCCCATTGGCTCTTATGCCTTGTCATAGAATCACACTGATAGTTTCCTTGATACTCCAGGTTTTTCTTGTACATTTTTTGGCATGAGTCTTTTTTTTTTTTTTTTTTTGAGGACTCCTGGATCCCTTTAGATGGAAAAGCTGTTCAGAGACCACAGTTTGAGTGGTAGGGCTGGTCACTGCTTCTGAGTTGGTTATTTTTTTTCCCTAGACATTTTCAGAGCACCAATCTAGAAAATATGTCATAAATCATACTGGAATTTCAAATTCAAATTAAGAACTAGTAAGTTATTAGTTCTTTGATATTATATGTATCTCTTTTCTATGATAAAAAATCTTAACAACCATATATAATTTTTTAACTAAATGTTCTATCTCTCTTTCACTCTCTATATACGATTGACCTTTTAATGACACAGGGTTGAACTGTGAGGGTCTACTCATCTGCAGCTTTTTAAAAATAAATATACAGGTGGCCCCCTGTGTCACCGGCTTTCAGTTCTGCGCATTCAACCCAATCCACTGACGCGAAGGGCTGACTGTATGCATTGTTCTACGCCATTTTACATTTGGGAATTGAGCATCTGTGGATTTTCGTATCAATTCCTGGAAATAATTCCCTGTGGATATGTGGATTTTACACAAATTTTTTTATTGTTTGGGGGCAGGGAATCAGCACCCCTAATTCCACCTTGTTCAAAGGTCAACTGTATATATCTATTTTCCAGTAGGTCATATATTTGGGATAGAGTCCCCGAAGTAGGATTAGTGGTTTAAAGGGTACATCTATATGTAATTTAAAAAAATTACATTAGTTTCAGCTGTACAGCATAGTGGGTAGGCATTTATATAATTTGCAAAGTGATCTTCTCAATAAGTCTAGTACTCACCTGGCACTATATCACATGTACGTCCTTTTGAAAGTCAGCCATCTTGTTTTCCAGGGGCATTCTACCACTTTTTTTCTTTTTTTCTTTTTTCTTTTTTTTTACAGCAGGAACTTCTGACAGTGCTTGTTCTCTGCAGATGCAACGACAGATTCCGTGTTCAAACTTTTAAATTTTGGAGTTGATATCTCAATGCCCTTTTAGTTTACTTTTCTCTAAGTCTGAAGGAGGATGAGCATTTTTCCATGTTTTAGAACAACATACCTTCTGTCTTAGTAAACTCTCTGTTCCTCTCTCTAGCCAGTTTTTCTGTGTGGCTGATGGATTGTTTTCTCTTTCTGTAGAGGGTTTTTATATATTAGAGATATGAAACTTGTCTCTATAGCTTAAGTTTTCAAGTAATTTCTTCCAGTTGACATTTGTCTTTTTGCCTCTTACATGATTGTTTTTGCCATGCAAACATTTTAAAAGATCTTTATGTAGTCAGATGTATCTAGTTTTTCCCTTATTACTTCCAGATTTGGGGATATAGTTAGAAAAGTATTTCCCATTCCCAAGTCCTTCTAGTATTTGTGTGGTTCCCTATTTATTTATTTATTTATTATTTGTTTGTTTGTTTGTTTTAATTTATTTAATTTCTTTACACTTCAATATATCCTTGGTGTACAGTGTGAGGAGAAGATCTTATTTTATCTGTTTCTCTATGGCTGTTCACGTATTCCAACAATGCTTATCAAAGTCCATATTTTCCCCACAGATTTGAAAAGCTGCCTTTGTTATATATTGAATCTCCACCTGCAGTGGGTCTACTTCTGGACTCCTGTTCTGTTCCATTGGTCTGTCGATCCAGGCATGCTCCATACTGCACTGGTTTTATTGCAGAGAGGCTAGCAAGATATTTTCTAGATTGCTCTTTTATAGGGTTTCTTGCTGTCACTGCTTATTTGTCCTTTCAAATGAACTTTGCAATCAATTATGTGCAGGATAAAATACAAACCTCATATTATTTTTTGTTGGATCACATTAAATTTGGGAGGTAATTTTATTAACGTCAAAGAATGTGGTATGACTTTTACTTGTATATCTTTCAGAAGGTTAGTCTCACAGATTTTTGTATTTCTTAAGTTTGTGCCTAGAAGATATATATTTTTGTTATATATATATATATATATATATATATATATATGTAAATATATTTATTGTTTTACATATATACTTATATATGTAAAAATATATTTGTTATTTTAAAAGGAGTTTTAGAATAATGAATTCTAGGTGTTTTATTGTGGCTTAAGCTTTTTAATTTAATATTATAAATCATTAATTTTTATATGGTGATCAATTAATTATTAAATTCTCTTACGGTCCATAGTAGTTTTGAATTGATTTTTGGTTTTCAATGTAATTAATAAAGGAGCATAAGGTTTCCAGTTCAAGGTCACAGACTGATGACACAGACATATAAGTTTAGGTATGTTTGCTTTCAGATTTGGTGTAATCAGGAGTGGGGTAGAGAGATCCTCTTACTGTTTTCTGGTGAAAAGGGATTCACATTGATTTTAGACAACATTATCTAGATTTACGATTTCATTCAGAATCATAATTTTGAATACGATTCCATTTAGAAATATTTTATTGAGCACCTTCTATGAGGTAGGCATTGCTCCAAATCTGGAAAGACAAATTAAAAGAAATGTAAACCACAGAACAGAAAAAAAAAATGTTTACAAATCTGTATTTGGCCATGGACTTGAATCCTGAATATATAATAAACTCTTAAACTCAAAAACAAGAGGACAAAGAACTCAATAAACAAATAGACAAAGGGTTTGAAAAGACACTCTGCCAAAGAAGAGAACACACTTCACAAAAAGCACATGCCAAGGTGTTCCACATCATTAGTTAATGGGAACCTGCAAATGAAAAACAATATGATACGACTACACACCCTATCCAGGGGTTAAAATGGCAAGACTGACAATAAAAAATGTTTATCAGGGTGTGGAGCAATTGGAATGCTCAGACCCTGATGATGGGAATGTAAAATTATACCCATGTCATGGAAAACAGATTAGCAGTTTCTCAAAAAGTTAAACAGACACCGTGACATCCACTCCTAGCTATTTCCCCCAGAGAGGTAAAACATATCTACAAAAAGACGACTTCAAATGCTCACATCAATTTTGTTTGTAATAGCTGAAAATTGGAAACAGCCCAAATGTTCATCAATAAGTGAATGGGAAAGAAACTGGTGCATTCATACAATTGAGTGCTCTTCTACAATAAAAAAGATTAAACTATCGGTATACACAACAACTTGAATAAATCTCAGATTCACTATACTGAGTAAAAAATGTCAGGCAAAAAAAAGCACATCCTGTGGGATGCCATTCATATAACATTCTAGAAAATGTTAATTAATCTATAGTGACAAAAAGCCAATCAGTGGTTTTCTGTGAAAGGGGAAGCAAGAGGAAATTTCAAGGGATGATGGAAACATACTGTCTCTTGATTGTGGCAGGGGCAAAGTCAAAGTCATCAGACACTCAAAGTAATTGAATGGTGCCCATTACACATTAGCAGTTTATGGTACATAATTATACCTTGATAAGTAGATTAAAATGAAATAGAGAGATGGGCAGGTGCAGACAGGGAGGTGCTTACACTGGATGACCTTTCAGCCTGAGAGTTTAGAGGAGGGAGGGGCCAAACCCACCACCTTGGGTCCACCTGTGCATTTGCTCTGCCTGTGGTCAAGGGACTTAGGAGGTTCTTAATAGGGGTCATCCTGTCCAAGCTGAGAAAGTGATCGAGAACAGACAAGTCTTGTTTTTTTCTATGTCTAGAAAAATCTCCTAGAATGAGAAAGAATCTTGGATTGGCAGTTAGGGATAAAGACAGCCTTCATCCAAAGGCTCTTTCAGGAGCTTTTTGTGTGACCTGGAATAGTAATCATTCCCTCTCTGGGCCTTGACATTCAGATCTGCAAAATGAGAAACGTGACCTGGAACCCAAGAAGATCAGAGAGGTTTTCTATAATCTTGACCTTTAAATAAAAATGTTTAGCTTTCTTGCTTTTCTTCCTTCCTTTCTTCCTTCCCCCTTCCTTCCTTCCTTCCTCCCTTCCTTCCTCCCTTCCTTTCTCCCTTCCTTCCTCTCTTCCTTCCTTCTTCCTTCCTTCTCTCCTTCCTTCCTTCCTTCCTTCCTTCCTCTTTCCTTCCTTCCTTCCTTCCTTCCTTCCTTCCTTCCTTCCTTCCTTCCTTCCTTCCTTCCTTCCTTCCTTTTCTTTCTTTCTTTCTTTCTTTCTTTCTTTCTTTCTTTCTTTCT